>APFE031003667.1:198159-214536 GCA_000404065.3 Pinus taeda | reverse complement strand
TGTCAAACAAAATTAGGTGCCAAACTTGATGCAAAACCTGGAACAAAACTTGGTGCAAAGGATGACACAAAACTTGGCATAAAATTTGGTGCAAAATGTGGTGCAAAACCTATTGCAATACTTGGTGCTAAACTTGGTGTAAGACTTGGTGCAAAACTCGATGCAAATTTTGTGTCAAGTTTTGCACCATATTTGATAAATGGATGCAAATAGCACCAAAAATGGGCTCTAGATGCAAAAAAAGAAGTAAAAAAGGATGCTAATCGCAGGATTTGTTGTAGTGTTGTATTAGCTGAAAATGAAGACCAGACGCTGCAAGTATCAAAGTAGTTACAGTTTCCAGAAGTTGAACCTTACATCAGAACAACAACCATCATCCCTGATTACATCTGTATTCTCGGTATTTATAGAGTTTCATTACAAAGATATTTTGCTATTCTGGATGTGGAGGGGTCATAATGGACCACCAACCACTTTAACTCTTTGATGGAGTCTTTGTTACAATCTGCTTGCTTTAATGAAAAAAATTGATCTTTTTGGATTCTCTGCTGTCCTTCTTGAGTAGGTGGAGTGTCGCATGGAAGAAATTCCATAACTAATAAATGTGTTTAACTACTCGAGGCTTGTCCTTATTCTTCTCGGCCATTCTATCTCTTGAATGAAGTTGTTGAGGAGTAACTTCTCGGAGTGTTGAACACTGGCCACCTTCGTCCTTCGGATACATGGTATAGGTCAAGGACGTGAAGACTTCATGGCGGGGGCATGAGCATAACGGGAACAAATATTAGCCGTTGGATCAAGTGAATGGGCGGCAGAGATCTCTTGGTGGGAGAAAACAGACAAAAGCGGGAACAAAAAGACGTGAGCCATCGGATCACGCGGCTGAATGGCGGAGATTGGTTTGCAGAAGCTATCAGGAGATATGAGGGCGGGATGAAAGAGGGCCCTTGGATCTCATACGATAAGATCCAACGATGATCGGGGGCGGAAGATGCGCGGGGATTTAACGGCTAAGAAAAATGGTTTGATCGGCAAGTAGTATTGATCGCACCACTTGAGAACCTACGACGGTATTCGTACACAGCCGAGCGATCACAATCACCGCGCGACGTGCGACGCATGGCGGATGTGACAAGACCAAAACCACTTTCCCCGCAAGCTATCGTGCGGTCAATTTGTGAGAGCGGGAGGAGCAAATGCTATCCGATCGTGGCAGAGTTGATTGGACGACGCATGTTTGATCACATGGTTTTGTTTGACTGATGTGACAGGGAATCAGTGGATACCACTTGTTGCGAAGGCGCACGGTTGTGTGGACGTGGTCATGTAACAATTTAAACTCCGCACTTGGGGCTAAGAGAAAAAGCTCTTGTATGCGATTTTAAACAGAAGGCCCAGGAAAATAAGGTGAAATGAGTATGATTAAGGTGAAGGGTGGCAGGAACACACTAGCATAGGCTTCTTTTGAACCAAAACCAAGGACCAAGCTTACTCCGGCTTCCTTGAATTATTAGCAGCCAATAGCAGAGCTAACAGGGGTTATCGCTTATGCTTCTCGCAAAATTAAGAAACTTGAAATCAATTACGTAACTCATGATTTGGGATTAGCAGCGGTGGTAATGGCCTTGAAATTGTGGATACATTATTTAATGGGGCATCAATTTGAATTAAGAATAGATCATAAAAGTATTGAGTATATCTTCTCACAAAAGGACCTTAATGCTCGACAACGACACTGGATTGAGCTATTTAGTGATTATGATTTCAAAATATCTTATATTAAGGGAAAAGAGAACAAAGTTGTAGATGCTTTAAGCAGGAGACCTAGACTTCATTCAATATCGTCATTAAAGATAGACTTGAGGAGCCGGATTCTAAATCATCTAGTAGGGGATCCACATTACCAACAAATAAAATTTTCCTTACAAGAAGAGGTATCTGTGGTGACCAAGTGGGAGGAATACACCTTAGAATATGATGGATTTCTACGATATAAGGGTAGGGTTTACGTCCAAGAAGATGATGATCTTCAGAATTTAATAATGAAGGAAGCCCATCAAGCTCCATATGCTGAACATCCAGGAGTCCAGAAAATGTATGCAGACTTAAAACAACTATTTTTTTGGACAGGAATGAAAAAGGATATAACAATGTTTGTGGTCTGATGTTTAGAATGTCAACAGGTTAAAGCTGAAAATCGTCACCCAACAGGGCTTTTACAACCCCATGATATACCAGAAACTAAGTGGGAAGTTGTTTCAATGGATTTTGTTGGAGGCTTACCTATGAAATCCCAAAGACATGATTGTATTATGGTTGTGGTTGATAAATTAACTAAGAGTGCTCACTTCATCCCAGTCAAGACCACCTTTGAAGCATCAACTATAGCTCAAATTTTCCTAAAAGAAATAATTCACCTTCATGGAGTACCACAAAAAATAATATCTGACAGAGACACACGTTTTACTTCCAGATTTTGGAAAATTCTATTACAATCTATGGGAACACAACTGAATTTCAGTACAACATATCACCCAGAGATAGATGGTCAAACAGAAAGAGTAAACCAAGTGTTGGAGGACATGCTGAGAATGTATGTCATGGATCAACAAAACCAATGGGAGAAATACCTTCCCTTAGTGGAGTTTGCATACAACAATAGTTACCACAGTTCAAGACAGGCAACTCCCTTCGAAATCTTGTATGGAAGACCATGTTGTACTCCGTTAAGTTGGGATTGATTAGAGGATCGAGTCATGTTGGGACCTGAAATGCTCCAAGAAATGGAAGAACAAATGGCCACAATTAAACATAGACTAAAAGAAGCTAGGGATTGCCAGAAAAGTTATGCTGATGCAAAGAGAATTGATAGAAACTTTGAGGAAGGAAGCCAAGTTTTTATTAGAATCAAACCCTTTAAAAGTCCCTTGAGGATGGGTAAGGGAACAAAGCTATCACCTAGATTTGTTGGGCCATTCACGATCCTAGAGAGGATTGGACCAGTTCCTTACAAGTTCGAGCTGTCATTCCATCTAAGAAGGATGCATAATGTGTTTCATGTTTCTATGCTTAGAAAATATGTACTCAACCCATCCCATGTTTTGAAATTTGAAAAATTGCAGGTTTCTGAGGAAGGAGTCCTTAAGGTCGAACCATTCTGTATACTGGACCGCCGAGTTCATCAACTCAGGAACCATGAATTTGAGCAAGTCAAGGTCAAACGGGACCAATATAGCCCAGGGTCAGCTACCTGGGAAGATGCAGCAGTTATTTTTCAAGACTTTCCTTATTTACTTGATTAAAATGTGTGGAAATGCTTCTTAGTTAACATAGGTACTTGACTAATATGATATAATGATGCACATATGGTTCTTATAGTGATACTATATCCTTATGATTGCATAGGATTTATGATGCTACAATATGAGGTTTATTTACACATGGTTCATCTATTATGTAAAGTCATGATATATCTCTGATGCAATATGTGCATATCATAATTTAAAATGGTAAAGCATGTAATAGTTGCATACAAATGACATGCATGATCACGTAGTTTGTTATTAACAATGATGAATATTCTCATGATGACATAAAAGACTTGGCATGTGGATTATTTTCTATAATACTATGATGGCATAGCAAATGCATTGTTGCATGTTGAGCTGTAATGATCGACAAGACTACACATTGGGCCGTGAGGGCTGGTTTATTTGATGATCTCGTGCGAGCCCATACGCATGAGGGAGAATAAGTAATACCATATGGGTTGGGGACATAACTCAATCAACACTACATATGCCAGTGGTTCCTTTGTCTTGTGTATATCTCTTGATGGATAGCTCTTGAAGAGCTATGGGACCATCTTGAGGAGGCCAAGTGCCTGTTATTGGATTGGGATGCCAAAGTCTGGAAGGGATGTAAAGGACTTCGTTGCCTGGGGCTGTGCGCTTTAGTAGTTGTGGAGGGAGTGGGACAACCTTGTGAGATGCCCAGGGTCATTGAGTACTTGACCGGATGCCTGCCTTGGGGCAGATGAGGTCTAAGTCAGGTGTGAGCCTTGGGGCCAGCGTTAGACTAGGATACATACCGAGTCAGGCTTATGCCTGGTGTCGAAAGTGGGAAAAATGACAGAGATTCCTTGAGATTTCTCGGGTGTTGGGGACTTTCAATGCCTGCTGGTTATACTAGTTCAATAGAGGGTGTTGGCAACATGAAGTAAATTAAATAATAAATAATTCAACTTAACTTCGAGACGAAGTTCATTAAAGTGGGAGAGTATGTAATATCCCTCCCCTTATTAATAAATAATAAATAATAAAAATAATAAATAATACAAAATAACATAGTATATAAAATAATAATAATAAATAAATCACTTATAAGAATAAAAATAATAAATCATAAATGTTAAATAATAAATAAGATTAAAAATATATACAAAGAAAATAAATAAAAATAGTAATAACCATACTAAAGCTCTAGATAAGAATAAATAAAACAAGGAAACTATCAAAAAGAAGGAAAAAGAAGGAAATAAAACAAGAAAAGGAGACTATCAAAAAGAAGGAAATAAAACAAGAAAACTAAAAAAAAAAAAAGTTGCATGTAGACACATGGAGTGTGTGCATGTGGTTTCCCTTTTAATATTGTTCTATTTAATAGATGAGAGGGAGATGGGAGGCATTCCTACATCCCATCTTTCCGAATTTCTATCTTGCATTCTCTTGGGAGAATGATGTTCTAAAGACTTAGGAGTCACTGGCAGTAGTACATTGATTGAGGGCTCGGGGGTGGCCAGTTGTTGCATATCCTTGCACAATTGAGCCTACGGTTGGGTGGAGAGTCGTCCGCAAAACCTTGTTGCCATCAGGCACATTTCGATTATAGGTAATATAGGTATGAACTTATTTGTCTGCTTATGTTTTTAATTAAGAAATTAACTTATTTTTACTTTGTACTATTACAGTAATGATATTTGTTTCAACTAATTTATTAATTATTTCTTAATTATATAATTATTTTAATTATATTTATTTTATTATTTTAGTTTCTATTATTTTAAATTAAATTATTATTAATTTTAAATGTTATAATTATATTATTTCGATTTATTATTACATAAAACATAATAAGAAGGATTATTGTAATAAATAATCGAATAAATATAATTATAAACAATTAAAATAATAATTAATTAAAATAAATATAATAAAATTATTGATGATTGATGGTGTGGTGGTTAACGTAAACTGAACCAACATGTCTATCGATCTAAAGAAACAAAATTATTTATTTTGATTTAAGATTTTATTCCTATGCTCAAAAAGCTTGGAGAGAAGCCTCCCGGGCTCACTATAATTTTGACATTGTCAAAGGCTAGGAAGGTCAATATTGTAACAAAGATTGTGAAACTGAGATCTAATGTGGTTGTACATGGGGCACTCTAAGAGGAAGTGGTTTTCATCCTCGATGTTCCTATAATTTTATTTAAAAAAATTATAATCTCCCCTAACCACACGTACACCTAAATTAAAGGAGAGGGCACCTCCTCATATTTAAGAAAGCATAAAGGTAAGTGGAAAGACAATATCATATTATTGTAATTCAATTGTAAAGCAGTTATTTGATATGAAATATTTGAAAATAAAAAATTATATAATAATATATGGATTCAATTTGTAGCAGCAGTTATTTGATATGAACATTTGAAATAAAAACTTATATAATAATATATGGGATAAGTGAAGGAATAATTTTCAAATATTTTGTTTATGTAATTTTTTTTAATATATATTAAAAATGTTGTTATTTCTTCAATTATACAAATAGGTAAATTAAGAGGAGTTTCATTTTTATGCATTTAAAAATGACATAAAGATAAGTGGAAATATAAATTCTGGTGTTATGATAATTTAAATGTAAAGGAGGTTTTTAATATGATATATTTGAAAATAGTTTTTTTTAACTCTAGATTTATCAAGTCCCGAGACGATCAAATCTCTTTTCATTCTAAAAGAGATTTGTATCTAAAAAGACTGGGAGTTGATCCCTCATAGTGATGGATCTAGATTGGTTTAATTATTAGCCTTTAAATAGGCTACAATAGAGAAAAATACCATGGGAAAAATGATAAGTTGGAATTTGAAAATGTTAAACATATCTTTACCATAATAAAAATGTCTTTGAACTCAATAAATGGAAAAATATTTTATATTATTATAACCCAATGTAAAGTAAAATTTAAATAACAATATTTTAAAAAAAATTACAATCTCCTAATAAAAATTATCTTAAATAAAAATAAAAATAATAATAAATAAATAAAATATAAAAATGCTACATTTCCTAACCACAAATTTCCTAGCCAAGAAGTTAAGCAAGTCAAGAGAGAACTTCACCTCCACACATCACCTCCACACAAATAAAATAAAATAAAATGATAATTCTCATATTATTGCAACCTAATTGTAAAGAGGATTCTTGATATGATATACATCAAAATAGAAACCTAAAAATGACATAAAGTAGAAACCTAGAAATGGCATAAAGAGAAGAGGAAGGTTAAATTTCATATTATATGGGATTTTTGATACGACATATTTGAAAATAGAAATTTAAATTTATGGATGGCCATATCATGAGTATGCGAATTTTGAGTAAAGGGATGATAAACTAATTAGAGTAATTTAGTTTTCTTTTAGATTATATTATTTATTATATATAATATAATATTATTATATTATATATATAAAATTATAATTTATTTTAATTTATTATATAATTTTTAAAAATAATTGAAAAAGTAAAGATATTTATTTGGTTGTATTTATTAAAAGATAAAATTTTAATGTAAATAATTATAATATTTTTTTTAAAATGTAGAAAGATATAAATTAAAAAAGAACTTAATTATGTTAAGATGAATAATAAGAAAAATAAAATAAATTTAATACATTCATTAAGTTTTTTCATATATATATATATATAAAGAAAGGAAAGAAAAAGAAAAAGAAAAATTGGTTTTAGTTTGATTTTTTTTTAAAGTAAATTAAGATTTTTTTTTTGAAAAAAAGTTTTCATAATTTCATTTATTAACATGATAAGATTACATTTTGCATATGTACTGAAAAGTGTATTTCAGATAATATCTCCACCTTGCATAACAAGAAGTTACATATAGACTAAAAAGGTAAAAAATATCATCAAAGAACATCTCTTATATAAAACAAAAGAAGAAACAGTAAAAAAAATTAACATCATCCAGGATAATAAGAGAAAAAACATAGTTCATTACCGTCTATATGCTTAGAAAAACAAGTAAACCTAAGCCAAAACCCAAAAAGATCCATTTAGAATCTATACCATAATGATCCATCACTAAAATTAATATTAGCAGAAAACTGAATAAAACAATACAATAGCAAAATAATAACTGTAAAAAGATCCATTTATACCACAGTGGTCCATCACTAAAATCATATAAGCAAAAAATTGAATAAAACAATACAATAGCAGAATAATAATTGTAGCCATATCGGACAATACAATAGAAAAAAAAATAAAGCTAAAATAATTCAAAATTAAAATATCTCTACATAATCATACTACTGATAGTTTTAAATACAAAGGGCATTGCCTTACAAAAAAATATATTATCAAGGCATATGGTGACAACATTTCAAGGTATAATATATATTATATCAATTCATCAAAACAACTCTAGATATCCTTCGGGTTGGTCTCAAAGGCACAAATCCAAGCAAAGCTAGATGGATTGAGGTTGGAAGAGTGAGGGAACTATACCCTCATCTATTTGTTGACTGAAAGTAGTCTTTTGGAGGTCCAAAAGCTTCAAATGGGGAGGAGTGATCCAAGGGATCAGCTTAGTGCACAAAATTCAAAGTGCTCAAAAATGTTTGAAACTTGTACGATTGGATAGATCTTGACAATCTAAATCCAATGCAACTTGTTTCACTCAAAAGCAATATCGTATGCTCTTGATATCACGTTCTTATCAATTTGCCTAACAACTATAATTTTAAAAGTTGGGTTGCAGGTACACCCAGTCAGCAATCTGTACATTGACTAGGCATGACTTGCATATGATTATGTAATCTATTGGCTAATGACATTTTGAAAAGTGTCTCGCTATGATTGGTTCATGGTTGGAGCAATTCGGTCAGTTTATGGCTTGTAGAGGTGGTCAAATCGAAAGAGCCCTTGTGGGCCAAAGGGTGGCCCCAACGTGGCCTCCTAGGGATAATGAAAACTTTTATATGGGTCGAATAGCCACCCCATAGGATTTGAACTCGTGACCTCCCACCAAGGAACCACAGGCCTAACCATTGCATCACACTTTGTTCCTTGAAAGGTATAGTGCAAAAATTATATTAAAGTTTTAAATATGACACATATGGGGGAGGGGGGCTAGGACTAAGCACCAACCCATGGACACCTAGTGCCCACAGGACTACAGGCAAGCGACCCAAAGGGCTAGGGATTAGCCTCGGACCACAACCTCAAGGATCATGCCATATAACCACAACTAGAGCATAATGAGAACCACAAGCAAAAATAAATGAAAAGGGGCCAGCCCTAAGAGCTAGCCCCCGGGTCACATAACACTTCACAAGATTGGGAGCATGACGCGCAGAGGGGGCCAGCCCCTAGGAGGCCAACCCCAGGCCACATGGCCTTCAACAAGACCACTCGCCAGCAGAGACAGGGGCGCGCCTTCTAAGCCCTTGACCCAGAATCTTCAACACTAAACTCGGTCACATGCGTGCCCATACGACCCTGTTTTTTAGAACTGGGGGGGTTAATGGGTAGTTTAAATGTTCTACAATTTCACCCATCGGGCAGGATTGTAGGACAGGTTTGTGCGCTAGTTTCAGGTTTGGGTCGAATCAGAGGATGATTAGCTATGGAATTCGGTAAAAACTTGTAAGAGACTTAAGTTTCTCTGTTTTTGGCCAAATGAGGTGCAGAAAGAACCCATATGGGGGTTTTTGTTTAGTTCTAGATCCATTAGGGACATCAGTTCTGCTTTTTGAGCATTTTAAATCTATGTAAACACATTTTTGAGCACTTAATGAAAGAGGCTCTGCCTTGGAAGTTGGACGAGGAGATGTAGCCCAAGAGAGGGGTGAACTCTTTTATCATGTTTTGTGTTATGTGTTCTAGATATGGTTATTTTTCTATGTTTGGATGTAAAATTTGGTTAAAAATCATTTTGTATGTGTTTAGTAAATTGATCCATTTCCCAAAACACATATAAATTTTACTTGCAATTTGTTCAAATCTTCAAGTTTTCAATAACAGATCATGGAGGAGGATGAGACATCAAGGCCTCAAGTAATTTGAGAGGAGAAATTTAATAGGTTGTATCCTCAGGATTGTTTTGATGGCTCCACCCAAGGAGATGACACCTTTGGTGGTGATTCTTTTCTTTATCTATTAGATTCTCATTCCTTCAGTCTCAGTGTCGTCTAAGTTGTGGTTCCAACAAATATGCAGAGATTTTTAGTTTAAAACTGCTTCTTCTTTTCGCGCTGGTAGCTGCATGTGTTCAGGGATTCCTGTGTGGCTATTGATTGGTTCAATGAAGTTTCTTTATGTGATATACATGCTCTCGGGCCTATCTTAAATGAAGTTCTTATGATCAATCATAATTTTAACCATATCTCTTGTCGTCATATCTACAGGGAACATAACTCCATTGTCAATGCTTTTTCCAAGGAAGGTGTACAGTACATGTGGGGTTCATGGCAAGTTCGAGAGCAGTTAAATGGAGATCATTTTGATTATTATCATCATCCCTTCATAGATGGATTTCCTCTAGACGAAATGCAACTCTTATTCCATCCATATATATTGGTAGTTCAATGACAGCTTTGTGGATCCGTTTTGGTTGAGTTCGTAGAGATTTTGGTATTATGATGGACCTTCTTGTCAGATAGCTTTGGAACAAGTTTCGGTCCACCTTCCACTATATGTTCTCATTTTTTGTGTTAGCTCTGTTTTGGTCTAAATCGACATCAACTTATGTTATAACTCTACATGTTTTAAGCCAAGGCAACAAGGCAATTTATATGCCTGTATATGTATTTTCATCTTTTTGATATACCTTTGGATATTTACAACATGTAACTTTCATTTTGTTAATGAAAATTACAATTTTTTCTTGAGAAAAATTATATATATATTTTTAAAATATTTTAAATAAAATTGGAAATCCTCTATATAAATAAAAATATCTTTTAAAAAAAATATTAAAAATGTTATCATCTACATAACCACACATTCTATAAATGACAAAAACACATAATTCTCATGTTATTGCAAATATGAATACTTGAAAATAAAAAAAACTAGAAATGACAAAGATCTTTAATAAATCTTTAATATGAGATATTTAAAAATAAGACTTAGAAATAACATATATCTTGAAAATAAAGACTTAGAAATGGCATAAAAATAAATAGAAAAATAATTTTCATATATTGCAACCTAATCATAAAAGATATTTTTATTAATATATTATATTTATAATGTTTAAATAAAATTATCAATCTATATATATGATCTTTTATAATAATAATAAAAAAAAATGTTATCATTTAACTTAACCACACAAATATTATTAAAATATATTATTATCTAACCTAACCACATACGTACGTATATATCAAAAGGGAGCTCAACCTCGAGACATCTAAAAATAGCATAAAGTGGAAGGATAATTATCATGTTATTGCAATCCACAATTCTTATGTGTTGAGTAGGCTATTGATATGACATACATATGAGTGGAGAGATAATTTTCATATTAGTGTAATTTAATTGTAAAAGGAAGCAAGTTTTTGATATAACATATTTTAAATAAAAAAAGTTATATATATAATTAATTTTGTTTTAAAAAATTATAATCTCCGCTATCCACACGCATAGGTAAATCAAAGGGGAGCTTCACCTCCCCGTATTAAACAAAAAAACACAAAGGTAAGTGTTAGGACAATATCATGTTACTTAATTCAATTGTAAAGCAGTACTTGAAGGACACTATCTTGAAAATAAAAAACTTATAATAATATAAGGTAAGGAGGAATAATTTTCAATATTTTAATCAAATTGTAAAAGTAATTTGATATTATATATAAAAATAAAATTATATTTTTTTCTCTCATATATATTTTAAATAATTATTAAAATGTTATTATTTTTCATATACGTTCACTTCATGTATGCAAAAATGACAATAAAGATAAATGGAAGTATATTTCATATTATTGTAATTAAAATGTAAAGGGTGTTTTTAATATGATATACTTGAAAATAATTCATTTTAATTCTAGATTACTTAAAATATTATTTTTATGATAAAGAAGAAAATAAAAAAAGTTTAATACATTTGAATTTAGCTTTTCCTAAGTGGAGATGATAATATATATATATATAAAAAAAGAAAGGAAAGAAAAAAAAAAAAATAAAAATTGTCTAGTTTGAATTTAATTTAATAAATAGATTATTTTTTTTTTATTTTTAATTTTTATTTTTTTTATTTTTATTTTTATTTATTTATTTATTATTTATATTATTATTTATTTATTATTTATTTTTTATTTATTTTTTTTCAGAAAAAAAAAAAGAAAAATAAGAAGATTAACATAATTTCATTTATTAAATGATAGATTACATTTTGCATATACACTGAAAAGTGTATTTAAGATAATATCTCCACTTTGCATAGCAAGAAGTTACATATAGACTAAAAAGATCAAAAATATCATCAAAGAATATCTCTGATATAAAACAAAAGAAAGAACAGTAAAACAACTAACATCATCCAAGCTAATAAGAAAAAAAACACAGTTTATTACCATCTATATGCTTAAAAAAACAAATAAACCTAATTCAAAAACCAAAAATATCCATCTATAATTTATACCATAATGATCCATCACTAGAATAAAACAATACAATAGCCAATAACAACTATAGCCATGTCAGACAATACAATAGCAAAAAAAATAAAATTAAAATAATTCAAAATTAAAACATCTCTACATAATCATACTACTGGTAGTTTTAAATACAAAGGTCATTGCATAATAAAAAAATATTATCAAGGCATATGGTGACAACATGTCAAGGTATAATATATATTGTATCAATTCATCAAAACAACTCTAGATTATGCAGTTGGGTGACAACACCATACTTAAAATGCAACTATTTAGGAAAGTTTCAAGTATCGGAAACATCATTTTGAAGGAGAATTTACTTGTGTGAATGGTGCTGTGGAAGAGAATTTTATGAAGTATATTTATGAAAATTTATTTGACATCGAAGATTCAAAATATTTTTTGGTGATTGGGGAAGAGAATTTTTAGAGGTATATTTATGAGAATATATGTCATGTTATTTTATATATAATAATATATATATAATATTTTGTAATTTTCTTTTGAGATTGGTGGATAACTATTTAGATGAGGTCTAAATTTCAGATCATAAATAAGATTCATAGGTGGTAGAATGTGGTATATGGAAAGATGAACTAACTTCGTAGCATAAGTGGTACAAGGTTGTATGAGACAAGATGGGTGGTTCTCATATTATTTACCATTTTGGGTTGCATAATTTTTATGTGCTTCATTTTCCTATTCATTTTTTTTTATGGTTTGCATAATTCTATAGGATTATTGCATTTAAAAAATCAAGGATATCGAGTTTTTTTTAGAATAAGTAGCTAGGGTGTAGGTGGGTTGTTGTCAATAGATTGTGCTTTGGTATGAAAAGTGATCAACCAAGGTATGGTATTTGATATTGGAAGCACTAACATGTAGTTGAAATAATAACCACATTGCACTTCCCTTTATGGTAGATTTTAGTGGTCAAAGAGTATTGTTATTGAATGCTTATCTTCATACATTATGTAATTCCGAAGGAGTTGTAGATGGTTTTGATTTGTGGCTATAGCACATATTGAAAACCATATTTTTACAAGTGAATTGTATCACCAACAATTTTTTCCTACTCCAGCATCTTAGTGGCAAAAGATCTGTGCTATCAATTGCTTTATGGTTGCAGGCCCTCCTTATAGATAACATTGATGATGGGTTTAAAGTATTTGTGTTGTCATCATCACTAGATGCATTATTAAAAGGTTTATAATAAACCTTAATTTATTGCTCTAGGTTATAAAATGTATTATTTATCTATGGCGAATGTCCTTCTATAACACAACATGATACTAGCCATGATGAACAAACACCATTATTTGTGGTCTAAACTTTCTTCTAGTATCCCTAGTGTGTATGTTACATTTATTTCCTTTAATGGAATTTCTAGGGCTTAATTCCATACCATTTTAAAGGCCCCCTATAGTTATCTCATCATTAATTAATAACTTATTATGTTTCATTTTGCAACAATGGGGATATAATACTAGTTTTACAATGATGTTGTAATATAATACTACCTCAATTATCTATTGTATCTTTTGTTTAGGAATCAGGGGATTTATATTATGTTGAATAATGTGGGCTCCACAAATTTCAATGTAGTGGTATGAAGTTATGATCCCTTTGTTTTACACAAGGTTAAAAAGGGCTAAATGTTATGGGTATTTAAAAAACAAATCTTGAAAATGACGCTTTTATTAATTATAAAATGATCATATTATAAAGGCGCACAAAAGACAGAGAAAATCATACTCAGAGTCCTAGTTCATAAATTTTAAGTTATCTCCTAAAACATTTTGAAAAATAAATAATGGTTAATCTCTTGTTAATTTGCATGAAAATAAATTTGATATCTCTATTATAGATTCATACAACTTAATGTAATAATTTCTTATAAAGGAATTAATACCTTTTCCTTTCTAACTCTGGTTATTAATAAAGTGTATTCAATATAAATTTGTATCATTTCTCAATGTTAAGGTATATGAATGCCCTTCGCTTCTCAAACAAACTATATTGGTTCTACACTTTAACATTTTAATCCATACACCAACCAGGTGAAAATGATTATATAACCCTTTTATTACTTTTCGATGGCTTGAACACCACCATGGTTGGATTTTGTTCTCTTATTTTAGCCATAGGCTCATGATTTTTAGCACAAATATTGGTTATATATCTCATCACACTAATGCAAATTGAATGTTAACAATATCTTCTCCATTGTATATAATTACATATAATTGCTTAACCTATGATTAAATTGATATACTTGTCTAACTTGAACATTTATGTCGTTGCAAGCTTTATGTAATTAAAGTTATTGGCTCTTCAACTTACTAAATTTATCATTTAAAGTAACAATTTTGTTTTCCATGCTTATGTTTGGAAGAAAGTATCGTTGTTAATTTTGCAATCTCTCATTGTAGTCCTAACTACTTCTTGGGTTTAATCGAATGTTGCGATTTTTAGATTTTCATCTTCGTGAAAGGTTTAAATATGGAAGTTCTTAAACTACGAATTAAGGTAACAAATTGTGTGTGTTATATTTCCTTAAACTAAAATCAAAATGTAACCATTATTGTGTGTTCTAGATTGAAAAATCATAAGTGACTAAAAATAAATAAAAAATGTTGAAATAGATCTTCAATAATTTAAAAATGCAAGTGACTTGTTGGTGAATTTATATTTTGCCATTTTTTTTTCATAACACCAAATAGTATTATCATACTAATTTCTAAGCTTTTGATTAAAGTGAACCTTGTTTAAACCTGTATTCAACTCTCTACACAAAGAACATTTAAATTTGATATGAATCTATTATATTAAATTGCATTAATTTACATAAAAAATAAATAGGTGTTATCAAAATATCAGTGTTGTGATCTAACTGGTACATATCAATTTGTATATTTGTGAGACATTCAATGAGAATGACTACGGTGGTATGTGTTATCACTGTAAAACTTCCTTAAAAAATTTGGACAACTTACATGGTTTCTCAATTCTTGTATCAGTCATGGTCAAGTCATGGTGAAGTCATTTTTATGTTTTAGAGTCCAATTCATAGGGTTAGAGTCTCATGTCCATATTCAAATAAAGTTTCATAGCCTCATTCCATGTCCTAAAAGCCTCACCATGTGTTTCGACATCAGTTTGATTCCAAAGGATTCATGTTAGTCTTGGTCTATTCTTTCCATGGTTGTTTCCGTGTCTAAGATCTATAAAAGAGTCTTGTTGGTATGGTCAAATAGGGTCAACACTCCGTTCTTGCCCATCACTGGTCCCACATCACCTAACATTCCATGTGTAAAACTTGTGTCAAGGTTTTCATAGTTAAAAACTCACTCTAAGTGTTTTCGCACCGCGCTACGAAACCCCTGTAGCAGCCTGTTTTAGCAGAGAAAAACTGTTTTTACTAGTCAACTTACAGAAGCTTTCCTGAGCAGCTGAGAACTCCATTTTGCAAACTGAAAGAGGTTGTTCTTCCTAACATGCTGCAATACAAAAACCTCTTTCCGTTTATTCAAATTCATTATGCTCTGGGAGAAATCAAAGACCAAAGTTGCGCTACAAAACTGCTGTAGGTGCAGTTTTTCACAAACAGACTTTTCCTGTTTAAAACCTGTTTTTCAAAGACGTCTTCTGGGCAGTAGGAAAGGTATTGCAAAAATCTAAGAGAGGATTTTGTTCAGCACGGATTGCTTCAAAAATGCCTCCTTCATTTTTTCTAAATACGATTTTTGGAAGAAGTTATGAGCTCTATCCCAAGACCCATCTTTCAGCCAGAACAGAGCAAGGGAGAGTCTCCTAGTTTCTAGGCACATCAAGGATCGCTTCTGGACAAGTGGAGAAGTAGTTTAAAAAACCAAGAGAATTTTTTGTTCTAGACATCCTGGAATACAAAAACCTCCTTCAGTTTTGAAAAATGTGTCATGGATGAGGAGATAAAGGCTCTGTCACACGTGCCATTTTCAGGGATCCTAAACCTAAAAACAGGGAAACATGTTCCCTAATTTCTAGGGTTTGCCTTCAACAATCAGATGACCACGTGGGAGGCTTCATCAAGTTCAACTTCATGGATTCTTAGGTGTCAAATAATGTTTTAAATGTTTAGATAAGGTTGTTGTAATCATGATGAAGAGATAGAATCCTAATTGTCTTAGGTCTCTAAAACTGCTAGTTAGCAGTCAATTGTATTTATTAGTTAGTTTTAAATGTTAATAGGTGTCATCATAGCAAGGGGAATTCAACTTTATCTCATTCTAGAAGAGTAATCTCAATCAGGTAGAAGAGCTCTATAAATAAGAGAAAGAGCAATGTACAAGGGGTTGGAAAATTTATGAAAAAGCTCTGATATTTGGCTTATGTAATACTCTGTTTTGGTAATACAAGTTTGGCTTTGCTT
>APFE031003667.1:167586-196266 GCA_000404065.3 Pinus taeda | reverse complement strand
TGGTTGTTTCCGTGTCTAAGATCTATAAAAGAGTCTTGTTGGTATGGTCAAATAGGGTCAACACTCCGTTCTTGCCCATCATTGGTCCCACATAACCTAACATTCCATGTGTCAAACTTTTGTCAAGGTTTTCATAGTTAAAAACTCACTCTAAGTGTTTTCGCAGCGCGCTACGAAACCCCTGTAGCAGCCTGTTTTAGCAGAGAAAAACGGTTTTTACTAGTCAACTTACAGAAGCTTTCCTGAGCAGCTGAGAACTCCATTTTGCAAAATTAAAGAGGTTTTTCTTCCTAAGATGATGAAATACAAAAACCTCTTTTCTTTTCTTTAAATTCATTATGATATGGGATAAATCAAAGACCAAAGTTGCGCTACAAAACTGCTGTAGGTGCAGTTTTTCACAAACAGACTTTTCCTGTTTAACACCTGTTTTTCAAAGACGTCTTCTGGGTAGTAGGGAAGGTATTTCAAAACTATAAGAGAGGTTTGTGTTCATCACAGATTGATTCAAAAAAGCCTCCTTCACTTTTTCTAAATACGATTTTTGGAAGAAGTTATGAGCTCTGTCCCAAGACCCATCTTTCAGCCAGAACAGAGCAAGGGACAATCTCCTAGTTTCTAGGAACATCAAGGATCAATTCTAGACAGGTGGAGAAGTAGTTTAAAAAACCAAGAGAGGTTTTTGTTCTAGACATCCTGGAATACAAAAACCTCCTTCAGTTTCGAAACATGTGTCATGGATGAGGAGATAAAGGCTCTGTCACACGTGCCATTTTCAGGGATCCTAAACCTAAAAACAGGGAAACATGTTCCCTAATTTCTAGGGTTTGCCTTCAACAATCAGATGACCACGTGGGAGGCTTCATCAAGTTCGACTTCATGGATTCTTAGGTGTCAAAGAATGTTTTAAATGTTTATATAAGGTTGTTGTAATCATGATGAAGAGATAGAATCCTAATTGTCTTAGGTCTCTAAAACTGCTAGTCTGAAGCAGTCAGTGTCATTTATATAGTTAGTTTTAATGTTAATGGTTCATCAATAGCAAGGGAATTCGACTTTATCTCTGCTAGAAGAGTAATCTCATCAGGTAGAAGAGCTCTAAAAAAACAGAAAGAGAAATGTAGAGGGGTTGAAATTTATGAAAGTTTGATAATTGGGCTTATGTAATCTTCTGGTCTGTAATACAAGTTTGGCTTTGCTTCTCAGGATCATGAGGGATTTGATGTTCAGAATGTGTGTATTGTTCTTTTCTGAATATTTTCGTGGTATGATGTGTAATCACTCAGAATTCACTGAATGTGCTCTGACTTCCTGTATACATTCATAGACTGTGTGGTCCTATTTGAGTTGGTATGTTCTGAATATGTTAAATGCTGAATGCCTGACTTCTATGTAAGGTTAATACCATTGTATACTGAAATGATGTTGACTCCATAAGCCCAATGGATAGTTGCTAAATGTGTCTCCACCATTCATATTTTTACATCTATTTCACAAGAGTTAGCCATCTTAACTATAATCAAAACCATTAACCCTTTTTGAGAGAGCCCTCTCAGGTTGAGGAGGCTAAGCCTCAGCCTAAAGCAGGTTTGAAATAGTTACTTGAAGTCTTCCTGGTTTGCAGCCTTCCAGGGTCTGATTTTGAGATAACAGTATGAATTAGCCATCATGTAGTGTAACATTAAGAAATCCATGTTTTATAAGTAACCTCTTATGTGATTGTATTTCCATTCCATACAAACTCTCGTTAGATCATAAGTTAGAACATCTATATAGTTATGGTATATTTATCCCATAAAATAATGCAAGATCTCATGAATTTTGCTAAGTGATGTAAGGATTTATCAAAGATTCTTTTAAAAGGAAAAGTGGTATACAAACTTTGTGGAATGTTTGAGAATAACCTTGATGTTCTATATTAAAGACACAAAATAAATTATTTTTCATTAGTAAACTTGAGATATTTTTTGGAGTGAGTTTACGACTTCTGGTTTTGATCAAATTAACTTTCTTATCTAATTATCTGAGCAACTTGTACACTTTTTATTTAAGTGGAGTGCACTCCAAACTTTTGAGAAAGTTATAGTTTCACTTTAATAGAGTTTAAATTTTACTTCTAGTCTAACCAAACCAAATTCAACTCTATGAAACATTTTTAAATGATCATTTAAAATTCAAATAAATGAAAGTGTGTGAATTTCAATAACTAAAGTTCATTATGAAATATTTGTGAAGATTTGTGAATTCTGTGGAGCCAAGATTTTACTTTTAATGGAGTTAGAATTTTACTTTCCCTCTCATCAAAATCAAAGCTTAACTCCAAACATATTCCCAAATGATGATTTGAAATTTCAAATAAAGCAAATTATATGCATTTTTTTTATAACTAAAATCCATTAGTGAGGACTTGGTAATTTCAATAGTAGAGATTGGAGTTTCAACTTTGATAAGAGGGAAAATATTAATTTGATGGAACACTACATGAACACAATTTGTAGTTCCAAACCACCCCCCACACACATGTGTATAGTGCATATTTTGTAAAATACACATTACATTGTGTATATTATTCAACATCCCTTGATTGAATAAGGGCATAGAAGACACATCGTATTGTGCATGTGATTTTAGTGAAACTAGGTATTAATATTTTATTCCATGTTAATATTGGAGGTTTTTTATTTCAATAGAGTTTGTCAAATTCAAATTTGGTGGAACATTCCATGTGGCACAACCTAAAAAAAAGTTAATTCTCAACGTTTATTCAAAATAAGGATAAGAGTAGAATTTCTTCCAATGAAGAGTTGTAGGTTAATTCTTAATGATATGGTAGGAGTGAAAATATAGGGCAATGTGTTGACAATCATCCTACGTTAGATATGCTAACTAGTCTTAGAAAACTTGAGAAGAGTTATGAGGACTCACAGGGTCTTCACTCAATGAACATGTGACATAACACATGGTCATGGGATATTAAAGAACAACTCTAATTTCTGTAGATATTGATAAATACCTCCCAAGCCCTTTTGTTGAACCATCCACCATCATTTTGATTAAGAAAACCTTATTTTTTCTCAATATCCCCTTTTTTATTAGATATCCCATTTTATGCCGCTAAATACCTATAAACCCCCTTGTATCATGAATTCCCACCCGCAATACCTACAATATATTGACCTTATTGTCCACATTTTAAAACCTCATTTTATGAATGAATGTGATAATATATTCATCAGCAAAATGAAGGCATGGTGCTTTTAGGATTCTTCTAGAGAGGGAAGTTGCAATTGCAAAAAAAAAAAAATCACAAGCTATTTCTAAAAGTAGACGATTGAAGTATGTCAGATCAAGAACTTTTGTGGCATTGAATAGATGTAATGGGGCCAACCTATTGGGCAAGGGTAGTTTCAAGTTATTGTACAAAAGAATTTTGAGTGATAACACAAATCTTGTTATCAAAGTTCTTAATTTGCAAAAGAAATAACTTTAGAAGAGTGAGGTAGAATATAAGGGCTTAAAAAAGGAAAACCCTTGAGAATCATAACCTCATGTTCCAACCTCCATTTCAAAGGTTTAATGTTTGAGTTTATGTGTAGTGTAAGCTTATAGTAGTATTTATATGATGATGGATATGAAAACAATGGTGACAAAGAATTTAAATTGGGATTGGAAGTGGTATTATATAGCATTATAAATTTAGCCCATTTCAAAAAACATCTTCTTCGTGATTATCTTGTGCAAGTAGTATGTAATGTGATACAAAACCCAACAATGTCTTGTATGAAAACATGTGAGGATATGTATCATCTTTTAGGATTGCATTCATGCAACCACCCTTGATTCACTACCTCAACATTTCCTTTGAACAGATCCTTGTAACAAAGTTCCCTAGGTATATTTTCTCAAAATATTAGTTTTGCTTGTTTTTACATTGTTAATAATTTTGTATTGATGGAATAAAATTTGATATCGGTTTTCTCAAATGAAGATTATGGAATGCGAGAGGCAATGTCCATCGATTTTTTTATAACCATGTAATTCATAACCTATTAAATTATTTGGTGATCAAATTATACATATAAAAAAATGATATCATTTACTATAGGTGATAACTCATTTATTTCGTGGTGTTTCTTTGAAATTTGATGAGAACACCATCACATTAGTGTCATGTGTGCATCATGAACAAAAAAAACAAGAAAATTTCCATGAATTAGAGAGAACTTACAACAAAAGGCATCTGTATTGGAATATATATTTAGCAATACAAGGAAATTTTTCTAGACACAAATAACATGATATACCATCGACATATTAAAAACTATCGACAAAAGTGAGATAAGTAAAGTGTTATAGGAACGTGCTATGGTTTATTACAATTTGTTAGTAAGGGTTTGATTTAGACCCCTACGAAATTCATAGGAGGGGACGGGGGTGGGTGGGTGGGGCGTAACCCCATCCTATCAAAAATTTTGTAGATGAGAAAAACCCCCATAGGAACACATCTATGAACTCTTATTGAGGAAAGGCTCCATCTAATTCCTCTAGAGCAATTGTTGTTAAGATCTCTAGCACTGTCACATCAAGTACCAATGACTAGGAAGTAACCCTTAAGATAAGAGATGCCCTTAGGGATAGGGGCACTCTATATTAAAAGTAGTCCAAAACCCAACATATGAAATAAATTCCCCCAGAATTTATAAGTACATTTAATATATGCATAACCACATTGTGATTAAGAAATTCATGGGAATTTGGCCCACTAAGAAAGCGTTGATATAATGGATCAACATTATATGGAAGTCAAAATGCCATGTTGATTTGAACCTAGGATAAAAAGGGTTCTTTATAGTTATCTTTACCAATTTGGAATATATGGGTCTTCAAGAATAGTCCATACTTTTTAAATTCGATAAGCCCATACCTCTAATTCTAAACAAAGAAATTTAACCCTGATATAAAATATTTCACATTTATTCCAATGTGGATCGACCTCTACTCTTTGCCACATGAGGTATAGGATGTTGAAAATATGGAGGGGATTAGTAATGCTCTTGTATCCATTGTCAAAATACCAGAGGTCAATAAACAAGGCACTTCATATGCACACATCTATGTATACATGAATGTTTCCCAACCCCTCCCAAATTCCCATCTACTTCAGACACCACCTAGAACCAAAACATAGACTAGAAGTGTATATGATTCAATTTTCATAAAGTCCATAAACACAAACATACTTTTAGTGATTTTCCTCTCAACCTACATTCGTCTCCTCCAAATATTAGTATGGAGAAATTGTTAGACACATGGGCAGCAAGAACAATATGAAAGATAATCAGGATAACAATTTTTATTAACAAATGATTTATATTTATAGTACATGTGGTGACCATTGGGTTTCACATCGCAATGTCTCTTGGACTCCTTTTGTCCATTTGGCTTCCACACTAACCCATTCAGGATTAGGTGTCCAACATTCCCCCCTTAATCCAAAGGGTTATGTATGAGTCCAAGAAGAGAGTTGTAATAAAATATGTGTAAAAAATGCATGGCAGCACTAGGTTGAATGTGCTCTCTGAAATGTTGGTATAAAGGGTGGTGGTTTAAGGATGACCACCAACACTGGAACGCTTAGTGAAATTCCTAGAACTCTTCCAAAACTAGCAAGAAGCTGAAGTCTTCTACTAGAGGAAGTGCTCCTATTGATTTGAAGAGGGAAACCTTCAACCATAAAAGGGAGGTCTCACCCCGCATAAAAGGGAAAACTTCAACCTGAAAAGGGAAGTCTCAACCTGTGATGGTTTAAGGATGACCAACAACTCTTGGAATGCTTAATGCAATTCTTGGAACTCCTTCCAAAACTTGGCAAGAAGCTGGAGTCTTCTGCTAGAGGAAGTGTTCTCAATTTTTGTTTCCTAGAATTTCTTCCGACACTGGCAAGAAGCTGAAGTCTTTCTGCTAGAGGAAGTGTCCACAAGATTACCACTATGAAGGCCATGTTCACGGGGCATCTTTGTCTCTGGCTACTACTCTGAAACTGGTTGTGGCATGTTGTGGCTCAGCTCGCTTGATGTTGGCTTTGAAGCTTGTAGATGGACCCATCATTTCCCCCCCTGTCAGATACAAGGTGGAGATGATGGTGAGAAAAACTCAGCTGCAAGACTTTTCAATACTCTGGAACAAGTTCTGACATGTGTTTGGAATATCTTCTTGGATGTTGATGCCCATTGCCAAGAAGCGATCCATCCAAGATGAATCTTTGTTCTTGCAGGACGTTTGTTTCTAAAGCATCTGTTTGAAGAATTCTTGTTTTATGACAATTCTTACATGGATAAGGATCAAAACAATGATCTTTCAAATGGCCAACTCGGTCACAGTGTTGGCATTTCACAATCTGTTGTTGTTGTTGTGGAAGAGAGGCAGAGTCTGGAACAACTAAAGCTGAACTGTCTTGAGGAGCAGGTGAACTATCATGAATAAATCCAGCACTCTGAAACTGAATGGGCTTGGTGTAGTATTGAGTATGAAAGGACAAGTCCTTGTCATATCCAAGACTAGTTTTGTGCTTGTTGTGGACAAGCTATTCCCAAGGTCTAATGATGGGCTTGGGAAGTGCAAACTGAGTTTCTGCATCTGCATGTACAATTGCTGCTTTATTGGGCACTGGACCTA
Source organism: Pinus taeda (assembly GCA_000404065.3). Taxonomy (NCBI): domain Eukaryota; kingdom Viridiplantae; phylum Streptophyta; class Pinopsida; order Pinales; family Pinaceae; genus Pinus; species Pinus taeda. Next base: position 189,591 of record APFE031003667.1, on the reverse strand, counting down.
AATTAACTTCAACAATATTGTCTCGCTATTTATGGGAGTCTATTTCAATATTTTGAACAGAAACAGATTCAGAATGATGATTCCACTGTTGTAATTCTTCGTGTTGTAGCTGAGATTCAAGCTGCAAAAAATCAATCTTTTCCTGTGCATTTTGTAGACATGTCTGACTTTCTGAGAGAGATCCTATTCTGACTTCTAATGTGTCATCAACAGTAGATTGTATAAGAGTTTTCATGAACTCTAATACTTCACTGATTCTGGCCATTTTTCTTCAATGTCAAATTTACACCTTAAAAGCTGATTACAATTATTACTTATTGCATAAAAGTAATATCCACTTACAGTACACAACAATATCTTGTATAAATGTGTAGAAAATGAATCAGGGAATCAATGTATATATATGTAGACAGAAACTATAATGGATTTTAAATACAATGCCACAATTGGGGCAACAACAACTGCAAACTTGCTTGGATCCTTCAAGTACTCCTTCACAATTTCAGGAAAACCTCCAGGAGATTAGAGAATACTCGCCCTTGCTTCAGATGTATATGAAACCAATTATTAAGGAGATTTGACTCTTTGACAGTGATAAAATCTGCCCACAAAGGACAACTCGAACACAAACTGATAGAACTTGATTTGAAGATGCTTTTAAAACATTTGATTTTAATAATATATCAGCCTACAACATATATTCCTCCGAAATATTCCTCGTACACCCCTTTATATCCACAGGAGCACCATTGTAGCAACGTATAAAAACTATAGCTTTCTATAGAAACGACAAAAGCCTTTAGAAATGATAGAAACCATTTCTTTCTTCCATGGGAGTCGATATTCCTTGCCGCATTTACCCAGAGTTTTCAATTCCAACTTGTATAATTGAACAGTTCTTCATATATGCATTCAAATTTCAACACATGAATGTCCCTACCATACAACGCAGTCCTTCTCAATGCACACGTGGAACATTTCAAAGTACAGTTTGAACTTTTCAATGCAATAGGAATCTTCAACACACCAAGCGCACTATACAACACTCACCATAAGTCATTACGCACAACACTCACCGTGAAATGCACCGTGCCTCTTGTCAGGACCATAATCAACAAAGGAGAAAACACTGTATAGTTATTCAATGGACCAGCTAACAAGACACATCGAAAGATAGAATGCAAAGGGACAGAGGACAAAGGGATCTCACGATTCTTTGAATCCGGTGTATAAAATTATAATTCAAAAACATTATTTTATAGTATGCTTCATGTCATGTTCCCTGCAATGAAAATGAATACGATGGTAGGACTTTTCACACCCAGAACCATAACAACTCTTAAAGCTGCACTAACTATATTCCATATTACATATAATTTCATTGCATCGAATGTGTATGCACAATATTCAATAGAATCCAACGCTCAACATCCAAAAGAGAACGCACAACCGAATTATTTTAATGTATTTTACAAGGAAATCAATTAATACATCACCATAAATTAAAGTAGGATTTGAATGCACAGTGAAGGATTTCCCAACCAGACTTCTGCCCAATAATGTTTTTGACTCCTTCAAAATATGGCGATGTTATTAAGGCTATTACTCCTCAACGCCCATTTTCTCTTGATTGTTTCTTGTTCAGCTCTTAGTGCATCAATGAACTCATCAAATGTAACAATTTTGTTTTAATGACATCAATGTTATCTCGTAGCATTCACCACAGTCTTCACAACATTAAATTTAGGCAATGTTCACCACGGTCTTCATAGCGTTCAATTTAGGTAGCATTCCACGTTATTCACAGCAGTTTCACCACGGTTCTCAGAAGAATTTCAAAATTCCATCTTCCAGAGCAACCTTCAAATATACTCTTGATTTTGATGCAAAGAAAGCAAAGCCCGAGCGCCATTCAAGGCTCAAGCTCTTTCCCTTGTGTGACTGTGGAATTTTGAAATTGTCTGTCTGCAAGGGACTAACGCAATTAGGAGTTGAACTCACTACAACTTGTTCAACGCACAACAAGAATTTTTCATTCAACGCATAATAGTAGGTATTTATACACGGCATTTAGTTGAACATACAACCAACACATCATACATTCAACGCACAGTTCTAAATTGTTCAATGTCGAGCCAATATACCACCCTCAAAGCACAAGATATTAAATGTGTCCAGGCAGATTAGACCAACCTTCAGAGGGAGAGCCAGCAAGGAGGATTGAAAAAATCAAATGTGAAGATCTGAGATAGAGAATCGACAGAACATTCAGTGCACAACGTAGGGAATCAAAGACAGGTTTTCTGTCAAGGGAGAGAGGAGTTAGAGAGAGGATTTACAACGAATGTAATAAATACCACTAGGCTTCAGTTGTGCAGGACATCATTCAACAGAAATCAGGAATATGTAGGAGCAACGTAAAGGTCGGTGCGTAGAGAGGAAATTTCTCATCATTTTATTCCAATTGGTGCATTTTTTTTTTGTTTTTGAAACAAATCTCTGCGCATACTCAAAGTCATGACTGCCTGTCTAATATTTTCCTCCTCGAAACCTCTCGCAAGACCAATACTGGGTATCCAATGCAGAAACGTTACCTACATAAATAATGCAAGTTCAATGAATTTTATAACAGAGAAGCAGCACAGTTGCCCAGATGTCGATATAAAAATGCGCTCAGGCATCAACAGGTTCAGAGTGATGACATAAATTAGCTATTGGAGAATGTATGGAGTGCAGGTCTGGCAAGGGTCAGTGTTGGTATTTCTTAAGTGCACAGAGAATAACTGCAACGAAATTACCAACGTTTCTATTGCATAAATAAAGCAGAGGCTTAGAGAGGTAGATAGAGAATCCACGGACCTGTCAGAATGGTTTATTTTCTGCACAGAAAGGGAATACAACAAATGGCTCAAAGTAATTATGCAGGGCAGGAATACGGCTACTCTGATACCATGTTAGACACACATGGGCAGCAAGAACAATATCAAAGATAATCAAGAGAGTACAATTTTTATTAACAAATGATTTATATTTATAGTTCATGTGGTGACCGTTGGGTTTCACATCCCAAGGTCTCTTGGACTCCTTTTGTCCATTCAGCTTCCACACTAACCCATTGAGGATTAGGTGTCCAACAAAAATATCCCAAAGGCTTTGAGAAAGTAGCTTCCAAACAAAGGACCCCCAAAATAATTAATGCCTTTGAAATCCATTAGGGTTAAAACTAGTAATAGATTTGAGATCTTATCCAAGAACCCTCAAGAGGACTAGCATCCACCAAGAGTTGAACATTAGACCCAAGTGTTGTGTCCATCCCCCATTAACCATAACACCACATCTAAAGAAAAACTCAAAAGGACGAAAATGAATGATATTAGGATCAACCACAAATTAATGGAGATGATAACATGATACTAGATGGAGATAACATGGGGGATAACTGAAAGACCCTAAATCAATTCTAAAACAACAACTTCAACTCCTAAAAGAAGATCTTCTCAATAAAAAGCAATTGTTGATTTATGTATCTTAGGAGGTACCCCAAGCCCTAGGGTTTAGGGTTTGGAGAGAAAAGCACCACAAGGGCAGTTTGTGGGCTTGCAACCCAAGTGTGGGGTTTTGGCACCCATCGATATTTGGGAAAAGAATGATGATGGATTTACGACATGTGATGGATGATGATGATAGTGCTTGGAAAGATGATTCCAATGAAATGAGAATCATTCAAATCCGAGTTATTATTAAAGAGATATTGATTTTTGAAGTTGACAAATTAATTATTGGTAATCAAGTAGGCCAACTTGATTTAAACAAGTCCAATAGATCTGTCTCTTCTCAAATCCTAGGAGCCCCTCATTATGCCTATAAAAGGAGGATGGAGGCTTATTGTTTAGGCATCCATTTGTGAGCAATACACTCAATAAATAGCTCTAAAATTTCATGGAGGAATATCTTTGTTTAGTCGCAGCAAAGGAAACTTAAAGACAACATGAAAAAGGTCTGAAAGATCAACGTGGATTTTTTGTTTGTTGTAGGTGAAAACGTGGAGAAGGGTTGTTTTCAGGCATGAAAATGATTGTCTTAAGTGTAGATTAGGGATAGATTGAAGGGTTTTTTGGGTAGAGGAGATTATGAGATGTCTGTGTTGTTTTGAATGCAATTTGCTCGTGTGTTTGAAGGAACCAAAGGCCTACAACAGCTGATGCGCTAGGTCGTAGGCCATAGCCAACAACTGGGTTATCTTTAAGGGTCGTGTTGGAGTATTAAGCCCATATTTGAGGCAACGTAGCAATGGGGAGTGCCCCTTTGGTGAACCGCAACCTTAGAAGGCTTGACTTGATGAGTGCATGGAGGATTGAGGGTTGTAGTTGAAGCCCTAAACAAAATTACATAGTGCAGTAGTCAAGCATGGTGAACATCAATGTTTTGGAGAGACGTCTTGGGTCAAGGATTGACTGTGTTTGGATTAGTTTGTTGAGCAACCTGTTGGTTCCATGTGGATGATATTCTGTGGTGGTGATGTGTCATCTTAGGAGCATAACCAATAGTGAGTTGATTGGTTGTCATAGAGCTGGTTGGAGGGTAGTGAGTTGGCTATCCAAATTAGCCCTAGAGAATCAGATAAGAAGGACGTTGTTGGTGTGTGATTGGGAGAAGTATTGTAGCCGTGCAACACTTTTATGGAAAAAAGTGACTGCTAAATTGGCATATTGGAGCTCGGGAATTAGGCCTACCCAGAGAGCAGTTGATGAGCCTTTGTTCATTGTAGCAGACGCAACTTCTAGCAGTGATAGGAGGCAACCCTCTTGGAGTCTCGAAGTGTAGATGCCTTAATGGACTAAGGCACTACTGGTGAGAAATACGGAAGGGAAGGAACAACAAGATGAGATACGACATAGAAGCTACAACAAAGTTTGTTGTTGTATCTTGTATACCATAGGCTATTGTATTATTCAAATTTGGTTTAATATAACAAAGATTGGGATTGTGCAATATTGTACAATTTTGTTTAAAACTTTGTATATTGTGCATATGTGATTTACTGCTTTATATTTCTCTGCGCAAAGTATTTTATGGTTGATATTCTTGGTTTGGTAGCATAGTGACTTTATGACTCTAACCTAGACCCAAGGTTGTGGAAATCCAACATGCTATTAGAGCGTATCTGAGCTACTTTGGAAGTAAGTAAATCATAGTTGTTCACAAAAAAGTACAACATGAGAGGGAGTTTGTCACATTATAGTGAAGGGCTCACTACGATGTCAAAGTTGTAGGCAGGTATCCGATATGAGGATAGGTTGGAGGGGTTGTCCAACTATAGTCGATGGAAGGAAAGGATCAAGTTGATCTTGCAGGTCAACAAGATCTAGGATTTTGCTGAGAAAGAGATCAAGAAGCCAACCGACCCTAAGGAGTTAGAAAAATGGGAAGATTTGGGTGTGGGGTCGAGATTTATCATTCTAGATGGTGTGGGGGATTCCCAAATACCTCATTTGTCTAGGAAGAACACCACACATGAGATGTGGCTGTCTCTTCAGAATTTGTTCTAGAATAAGAATGAGAATCAGGAATTGGTATTAGAGGATAAGTTGAAGTCCACCAAGATGTTAAAGGTTGAAAGTGTGACCTCATAGCTGACGGGATTTTCTCAGGTCAAAGATGAGCTTTCTGCCATTGGTGTGAATATCTCAGATGGAGATATGGTAAGGATTGCTTTGAAAGGCTTCACCGAGGAATGGAAGCCCTTCATCAAATGAATCATTGCGAGGGAGAAGCTTTCAGACTAGGATAGGTTGTGGGATGGCTTCATTCACGAAGAGTTGCAAGACAAGTATCTTCATCTGAAGCAAAAAGCTTCAGATGATGATGTGCCACCTACATCATGAATGAAGGGTAAGCAAAATAAGGACTTAAGTAAAGTCAAGTGTTTTAACTGAGGCGAGATGGGTCATTTTTCGTCGAGATGTCTGATGAAGAAGAAGGGAAATGATGAGAAGAATAAAGGAAAGCAAGTCGTCGGTGTTGCCACTTCAACATAGATGGACGATCTCTCCAGGAGATTGGAAGAGGAGAAATTTGCTATGATTTATCATTTCTCATAGAGTACTATCACTAAGGATGGATGGTATATGGACAGTGGTGAAACGAAGCATTTGATAGGGTCATAAGAGGTTTTTGAGACTTTAGCTAGATGGGACTCGAAGTTGCACATGGTGTTGGGTGACAAGAGTTAGTTGGAGATCCAAGGATCTAGTGTTTTTCCATTCATGATGGAGACATGACGTATGATGCAGGTTCAGGATGTATTGTTTGTACTAGGACTTAGATATAACGTGAGTTATGTCTCGATGATCGAGAGTGTTATAGACATATTTGGGCACATCAACCCCAAACTTATATGTCAATAAATTAGGGCTCTTCAAGCCCTAAAAGAGTTGTTTCATACCCTAAAAGAACATAGTCATCTGATTACATCATTCCCCAAAAGTTCCACCTTAGAAACCATCTAGAAATGGCCTAAACTGAACCATACCGACTACTCCACTGGCAGGGTGCGATGCATACTGATTAGGCCTTCTATAGGGTGCGATGGGTGAGGATGGACAGATGTCTAGGACAATTTTCTGGGTGGTTGCTCATGGAATCTTCTAGAAACTTCTCCTATGCCACTTGCCTCTCTGAATTTGCCCAGGGATGAGTAAGAGATTCAAGAAATCTCCAAGTGGAACCAATTGTAACAAATGGAATGATACTACTCAAACCCCAGAGATGACTCACACCCTTGCACACATCTATAAATGGATCCCTCATCTAAGAGATCCAGGGGGTTGGAATATTCTGAATTGCAAGGAAGTGTTGATAGTTTGGAATTGAGGAAAGAGCATTGTATTGTTGGTGTGATATTGCTATTTCATGAGGTGAAGAGGGATTGAAGCTAGGAGGATGATGCTAGATCATACTACTGGGTTGTAATTCTCCCTTCTATTTAATAAAGTTCTTCAAGTTTTCTTCCATACGATTGTGCAATTGTGAATGTTATCATTTGTGAATGCTATCATTTGTTCATTATATATATGATTATGTAATGTTTATGTTGTAGTAGATCAAGATGCTTTGATGGTTCTTTGTTGTTTTACTTGTGCAGGTACTGTCCAAGCGGGTTAAGTACGAAGAGGAGTTGCAAGCTCGGTCAAGGGGGAGAGAGATCACACAAGGGATTAAGCGAAAGTTCCAGGTTGGTTCCTTTATCTTTCTCTTATCTGTTGCACATAGAAGAAATCATTGAATTGCTTTAAGCTGTTTTTCCTAGGCTAGCTGCCAAACCTAGAGGGCTAGTCGTTCGACAAGACACTAGTTTTCCCCGAAACAAATTGGTGACTCCAATAGGGAAGAACAGATGTTTGTTTGTTATTATTGTTTGTTTTATAAACCATATATAGAGCCTGAATTCAGCCAAGTAGCCTTCGAACTGCTCTTGCTTTGAGATTGCATAGTAGAGGAATGTTGGTTCAGTCAATCTCTAGTTTAGTTTATGAATTAAACAATGGTCTTATAAGCATTCTACATTCCCTTTTGGTAGCTTAGTAACCTCTCAAGACCTCCCTCTATACGTTTCTCTTTACTGTTCATCATAGCTCAGCCTAACTCATTGAAAATAACTGCACATTTGAGCCAAAACCCACTTCAGTTGCGCTCCCTGGACCATCGCACTATCTATCACTATAACCTACTATGTATCGCACCTCCCAAGCATAGTAAGTGCAATGCATCCCTGCTTCTGTGAAGCCCAGGTGTGATGACTGACTGAACCTTTTTCCATTCTAGAAATTGGGGATTTTTTGACCTTGCTTTCAGTTTTGTTTAGTTGTTTTTTGCTGCTTATGACCAGTACCTCCTTACTGAAGCCTACTTGCATCACATAGATCAGCCTCCTTTACATTAGGATTAGTGAATGTTTTTATGTATTTGTTCATCATTTAAAATCCTTTGTTGAAAAGTTGCTTAAATTGATCTGTTGCTTTGATACAAAAAGTGTCGTAATTGTCGTTTTGTGTCGAAAAGAGAAGTGCCATGGATTCTTCCTTCCTTGGATAGTCAATTGTACTTTTCATTATATATTTGGTTTGATTTGTTTAAATTCGAAGTGTCAAAATCATTTTTATTCAAAATTGAAAAGTGTTGTTTAGTCTTCCTTTCTTTTAAAAAAGAAATTATTGAAAATGTCACGTTGAGTAAAATATTTCAGATCTTTGCTACATTTAGTTTTCCTTTTTGGCATTTTTCACATTAAGGGGAACGAAAACAAATACATGCATTTTCATTTAGCATTTTGTAGTTTGTGTGTGAAATATGATTTAGGAAAATGCACTATTGTGTGCTCTTTGCTCTTTGTTTGAAAGAATTGTAATCTTATTTCCCTAGTAGCTAGGATTTTCATTGCTCAAAATAAACAAATATTGTTTATCATTGTAGATTGCACTTTAGGAATTTCAAAATCAACATCACACAGTGAACCATTGAAAGGAAAACTTTAAACAAGATCAACTTTAAAATAAATTTCAATGAACCTAACAATTCTTTGGAACTTAACACGACACATCTAGAGGTCTAGGCTAGAGACGTGTTCCGACGTCATTAAAACTAGTACCTTCCAGAAATAGCCTAAACTGAACCATACTGACTACTCCACTAGCAAGGTGTGATGCATACTGGTGGTACACTACCCAGGTGTGATGCATACTAATTAGGCCTTCTATAGGGTGCGATGGGTGAGGATGGACAAATGTCTGAGACAGTTTTCTAGGTGGTTGCTCATGGAATCTTCTAGAAACATCTCCTATGCCACTTGCCTCTCTAAATTCACCTAGGGATGAGTAAGAGATCCAAGAAATCTCCAAGTGGAACCAATTGTAACAAGTGGAATGACACTAATCAAACCCGATGGATGACTCACACTCTTGCACACATATATAAATGGATCCCTCATCTAAGAGATCTAGAGGCTAGAATATTGTGAATTACAAGGAAGTGTTGATAGTTTGTAATTAAGGAAAGAACATTGTATTGTTGGTTTGATCTTGTTATTTCATGAGGTGAAGAGGGATTGAAGCTGGGAGGATGATGCTGGATGAAACAACTAGGTTTTAATTCTCCCTTATATTTAATAAAGTTCTTCAAGTTTTCTTCCATATGATTGTGCAATTGTGAATGTTATCATTTGTGAATGCTATCATTTGTTCATTATATATATGATTATGTAATGTTTATGTTGTAGTAGATCAAGATGCTTTGACGGTTCTTTGTTGTTGTACTTGTGCAGGTACTCTCCAAGCGGGTTAAGTATGGAGAGGAGTTGCAAGCTCAGTCAAGGGGGAGAGAGATCGCACAAGGGATTAAGCGGAAGTTCTAGGTTGGTTCCTTTATCTTTCTCTTATCTGTTGCACATAGAATAAATTTTTGAATTGCTTTAAGTTGTTGTTTCTAGGGTAGCTGCCAAACCTAGAGGGCTAGTCATTGAAGGTTGGGTGATTCCTCCTCCTTGATACGACAAGTGCTAGCACAGACTTGTGCTCCCCGTACTGTCACGTATATATTAGGAGACCACAATAGGCTTATATCCTTTATCCATAGGAAGTTGATTCTACCGCCTTATTGATCGCATTGCAATGAACACAACATTTAGGAAGATTCACTGTCGTACATAAGTCCTTGGTAATTTCTCTTTAATTTATCACCAAGGTGTATATTGTAGTTTTGCGATTGGTTTGGTAATCCCTCTGTCTAGATTTTCCAGAGTAATCACTTTCATTCCTTTTCGACTCTTTAAAAGAAAAGGTCCATCTGAGAACTTGTCACTTCAGGCTCATTAAAAATCAAAGGAGACTAGAGTCATCTTTAGCTTTTTCTCGACTCTTAAAAACTGAAAAAGAAAAGTTGTGCCAAAGCGTCTTTAAAATTAATTTAATTCAGAATAATATCATTTTCCCCTTAATTTTGAGTTGATCAAGTAATCTGTAATCATGGAAGAAAGTCAATCAAAACCCTGTCGTTCACGAAGACTAGCGAGTCAACCATCTTTGACTCTGGAAGCGAAGCCAATATGGGAAAAACGGTCTCGTTTAACTGAGTCCAATTCATCTAGTTTATTTGAAAATTTCGTTTCAACATCAACAGAGACTACAGTTACTCCGATCATTTCTGGTACATCTGCCTTTAGAGAAGAAGTTCTTCAGTTACAAGAGGAAATTAGAACTGATCCTACTATAACGGTAGACACTTCTATACCTGAAACAACTCCATCTAGAGTTGAACCAGAACCCATATCAGTTCAAACCGAGGCTACTTTCGAACTAGTAGTTGTTCAAGAACCTCCCTTTGAGACTGAATTTCACTTACCTGAACATTTGGAAGTTGAGTTTCAGAATTCAGAAGGTATCACCCCTCCAATATCTATCGTTGTAGAAGTTATACCTTCTTCGGCTCTAGAAATATTTTACAAACCTGACGGTCTACCTCTTCCACTTGGTCTAATTGCTATGGAGGAGATAGTAGAGGACCCACGATCTAGTACCCATTACATTTTGCAACTGGGATTCATTTGTGTCCTTCTGCTCCTGAGTTTGGTTCTTTTAATCATCCTTCATCACAAGTTCTTGTTGACTCGCTAGGAAATCTTTTGGATAGACTAAACATGTCTAAGAAACCATCAACATCTAGGAATGTGTCATCTGATGCAACTATGACAAAACTTCCTGCTGCCATTCCTACAATATTTGCTAGTATACCATATGTTCCGGCTAGTTATCAATCACTAGCTGGAGTCCATTCAGGGGCTACTTTGGCAACATGGTCGGCTCCTATTTATTCATCCGAAGTCCCATCTAGTATTTCTTATGTTGAAACTTAGCAATTTGATCCTACATGCCATTATCCATTTGGGCAGACCAGTTTTCAAAGACTAGTATATCCTTTAAACACTAGATTGCCACCATATGGAGGGCAGTTCATGTTTCTGGGAAAACTAGTGTCCTTTCGATCTGCTAGTCCCACTAAGATGAGTAGCTATCTTAGAAACAAAAAATCAAAGTAACTTGTGATTTCCTTTATGTATGATAGATAAGAGAGAAGCAGAGAGCACCACCTTGAATCTTTCACTTGACTCCTTAATTGTTTCCTCTCTCCCTTGATAGAGCTTGCCACTCCTTTCCTACTTTTCTATATTTAGAGAATACCTGTGGAGGCAAAGCAACAAAAAACCATCAAAGCATAGAGATCTATAATATCATAAACAATGCAGAATCAGAAATACATTAACCATACAATTTGCATTCACAAATAACAAGATTCATGAATACACAAGTATGTGGAGGAAAACGCAAATAACCTTATTGATAGTAGAAGAGAGGATTACAAACCAACTGTTTGATCCAGCATCATCCTCCCAGCATGAAAGCCCTCTTCACCTCATAAAAAGAAAAATCACCCAGCAATACAATGTCTCAAAGAGAAACCAACATCGCTTCCTTACAAATTACAAAATTCCAACCTTTAGATCTCTCAAATGAGGGATCCATTTATAGATATTTGCAGAGGGGTGAGTCAACTTCTGGGTTTTTTATTAGTGTCATTTCAGTGATAGTTCTTGGTTCCACTTGGATATTTCATGATATCTTACTCATCCCTGGGCAAATTCAGAGAGGCAAGTGTCATAGGAGAAGTTTCTAGAAGATTCTTTGGGTTTCCACTTAGCAAATTGCCTCTCCATTTGTTTACTCTCGCCCATTGCACCCCACAGAAGGCTCTTTCAGTATGCATCGCACCTAGCTAGTGTAACAGCCAGTATGCATTGCACCCTAAGCATGGAATAGTCTGTATGGTCCACTTATGGCTAGTTCCGAGTGGCTTTTCAGGTGGAACTTTTGGGAAAGATGTAATCAGTTGACCATGATCCTTTAGGGTTTGAAACAACACTTTTAGGGGTTTAAGAGCCCTTGGTTTATCGACATATGTGATTGGGGTTGTAGTGCCCAAATATGTCTATAACAGTTTCCCCCTAAAGCATGAGGTCATAGTTCTTCTGATGTCGGGTGAAATGCTTTATCATGAGGATCCGAGGTTTTTGAACTGGAAGGTGACCTGTATAAAAGACAGTACAATACATTATCTTCATATTATTTTCATGATCTAGCTGAGGCAGGCAGTCCCATGCTCAGCTTTATAAATTCATTTTCATGTACATAGGACAGACAATCATCCGCTGTTGGAGACTGGTGATTCTTGTAGAGCCATCATCCCTTAGCTTGGATGATCATCTGTGCAGCTATGGTGTACATTTCATGTCTTTATTTTCCTGAATATATCGCAGCTCAGATGCATGAAACTAGATTCGGGGTCTTCAAACTCGTTCAATATTCACCGGATGTACAAGTCGATCCATGTGAAAAGATGTTATGAAGTCGAACATGGAAAGACATCACCTGATTACCAATTAATGATGTAAGTTGTTAACAGGCGCGAGATGAATCATCAATAATGATAATGACCCTCAAGGTACTACAGTGCAATTCACATCGTGTCAATATATGAGTCGATGTCGAACACCACGCAAAATCTTTTGATCGAAGGCCATTGATGTAAACCTGATGTAAACCTGTCGCCGGAAGTGAGAAACTTACCATTGAGGCATGCAAGCTTCAAAGTACTGAAGGGGTTGTTCCTAAGTCAACTTCTTGGATAATGAGCTGATGTCGACAAGAAGTGACCCATCATAGGAGGATCTTAATGAATCCCACATCTATGACACGAAACGAAGAAAATGATTTTTTGGAGGTGAAAATGATCTGATGATACAAGGTTTAGGAAGGGCGGTCATGAAAAATGGAGAGTGAAGGTATTGCAGTGGATGAGGCATTAGCTGGGTGAAAAATTCTCTGAATGACTTTTGTTGAACATATCGGCGAGACTGAGATGGATTGGTAGTGTTAACCCCAAAAATGGATGGTACGGAGGACCAATGGTGATGTGACTAGTGAACGAAATAACCCAACCAGACTCAATCATGGTGGAGTGAAAGTGTCATGTTCAAGAGCGACCTACTAGCAGTGAAGTTCTTAAAGTTTTCTTCCCTTTTTCCCCAGTCATTGCTTATGCTTTTTCTATAATTTGCCCTTCGCGCAAACCTGTCACTATGTTTTAGCGAGCCTAGCAATAATGAAACTCGCTCTTGTTCGAATGGACAAGTTTGTCGCTATTGTTTTAACGAGTTTAACGACAAAGATAACTTAGTCCTTTTCATGTTTAGAGAGTTTGAAAAGGGATAGAAAGGAAACTCCAGTAGTCCTTTTTTGTGGCATAATCCGTTAAGTCTGAAAAAGTATAAAATAATACGAAAGGGATGACTTTTCGATAGCTTTAGCAAGCTGAAAAAGACAAGCGCTCGATATTTTTGTGGAATGATCCCTCAGGTCCAAAAATATTAAAATGTAGAGGAGGGATGGCATTTCCCTTTACTTTAACAAGCTGGAAAGGCCAGTAGCTCGACAATCTTTTCATATTTTATGAGTCTAAAAAGAACTTAAAAGAGACTCATTTTTTAGGAACGAGTTATGTTTTCGGGTAACAACTGGTCCCAAGTAAGCTTGGAACTTCTCAAACACGGTAGTGTAAAGAGGGTGGTTAACAGAATCACTCATCATAGCTATTCCTCAAAAGAGTAAACAATCAAGTGGAAGCATATGATCAGACGAAAGAATGGAGGTGATGGTAAGAACACAACCAAGGCTCAAAAGGTTGATAGCAAGGCAATCATGAAGGTTATTTACTGAGGGTGGATTCATTTTTTAATGAGCTTGAATCTTTAGAAACTATGCTCAGTGGTGGGTTTATTTTTTAACGAGCTTGAACCCTGCGGAAACATTTCTCATGCCGGTCGTCTTTAAAGATGTCTCTTATTAGTAGGTTCATATTTTAGTGAGCTTGCCCCATGTGAAACTTTGCTCATTTGCCTTTTTATGCAGGCTAGAAATGACCAACTACAAAACTAACTACACTAAGAGTTAATGAACCACTAAGGTTATGTAGGATAGTTTTGTCTTTCGCCTAGATAAAACATTTCCTTTGCTTTGGCTACACGCTGCCGACAAAGGTAAATGGTGGATCAGACCAATCACCTAACCTAAGAGGTTGTTACTAAGAGTTAATCTAAAACACTACAAGGTTAGAATTATGCTGGTCTATTTTCACTTGCATAAAAAGGTTTGCATGCCCCCAGGTGTTGAGAAAATGAGAATTTCCAGGTTACCTTATGGAAGTCCCTGCATTTAAGCAGGACTGTTTTGTCTGCGGAGCAGACAAAACACATCCTTGGCTCTATCCATCGAAATAGACAAAGGTGAATGGTGTGAACTTCCACTCACATAATGTGCGAGGAGATAAATGTTTCAGACTGATCCCATATCCTACACAGAAATGGCGTTTTAGACTAGTCATATAACCTACAAGGAAATTTGTTTTTTCAGCTAGGTTCGCCTACCAAAGCAGACCAGGGTGCATGCCCCCTGAGCTTTGTTAAATTCACCGAGTTACTCGTGGTAATTAGGTGGATGAAATGGAGGTTGAAGAGAAATTCTTGACGCAAAGAGTCCATTTAGGCATGGTGTTTGACTCGTAGCCGTGTTTGAACTGGGAAATGAAAGCTGGTCGAAAAGTTGCACCATTCTGCCTTCATGTGAGAAACACATCACTCGAAAGAGTGTGGAAACAATAGTTCCCATGCTATAAACATAGTCACGCCCAAGGAGTAGATTGTAATCTAGTGGCCCTTGGACTACCATCACGTTCAAGTGAACGGTTTTCCTTAAAGTTATAGGAAAATTTGGAAGGATCCCTAATGGTTGGCTGGTTCCTTTATTGAAGCTTGACAAATTTCGATTCTCAGGCAGAAGCGATGGCGAACCAAGTGCTTTCCAAGTAGTTGAGGAAAGGATACTCATGGAAGCCCCTTCATCTATGATAGTGCCAGACATGATCATTTTGTAAACTTGTACTATGATTCAAAATGGTACATTAGATGGAAGGCGACGTCCTGCTAGTAGATTCCAATCGAAGGAAACAACTAGATTGCTTAGAGGGGGGACCAAATAAATGGCTGGATGAATCTCTTGAAATGGGGAACTTCCCGCCTATTGTAAAGGAACGGGTAGATTGCCCCCATGTTCATCAGACTCTGTATTAACAAAAAGAATTTGAATGGTGTCGTTCTCATTCTCTTTGGAAATTGTATCATCTCAAGGTGGACCTTCTGAAGGCAAGATTGGGTTGGCTTCCATCCTGAGCTGTTGACTTTGATCCAGTATGGAATAATAGGGTTTATCTTCAACGATAGGCGTTTTGACTGAAAACTGAGGTATTTCAGTCATATTTTTAACTAGCGATGAACTTGGCAAGAGTTTATTGTATCCAGGGGCATGTCGCTGCGGTGAAGCAGGATGGTTATCCAAGACACTTTTAGCTTCATCCAGAAAAGGACAACGGTGAAGCGCATGATCGCCTTCAAACAACCTACAAGGAAATCTGAATCTTCCTTTTTGTCCACTGCCTTCATTTTCGCTAGTTGTGTGTTCTCAACATGATCGACAGAGGTTGATGAAATCGGATGGTGCAAGCGGGGAGACTAGTCTCTTAAGATCCGCAGAATGTAAGGAAAATCTTGATGAAAGTGGTTTCCTTTGCAAATTATGCATGGGGATTTGGGTTTGGAAGGTTTGGTCTGCGGATTTTTGTCGGATGATGCATGGTTGCCCCCTTGCTTGACTGGCTTCTTCTTCTTCTTCTTCTCAGTTACTTGGTTTTTAGTATCACTAGCTTCACCAAGCGAAGAGGAAGAAGGAGAGGGAGAAAAAAACGAAGTAGAAGGTGAGGGATAAATTCCAGTATCATTTGGTTGTTGATTCGATTATTGAGGAATTACAGTGTTTTGAATGACAGAGGTTGAGAATAGCCATACTGCCAGGTCAAATGTGATTCTTGGAAGGGACAATGTAGCCATATATGGAGCACCAATATCTCCCCAAGAAGTGAAAAGACTAGGATTCCCCCCAAGGAGAAACCCTTGATTGGTGGACTCCATTACCTCAACCTAAGATCAATGAAGGAACAGGGATGTTATTCCGAATTAAATAAATTTTATGATGCTTTGACACAACTTGCTTTTCAATTTTTAAGAGTAGAGAAAAAGTTAAAGGTGACTCTAGTCGCCTTTGATTTTTAATGAGCCTGAAGTGACAAGTGCTCAGATGGAACTTTTCTTTTAGGGAGTAAAAAATGAATGAAAGTGACTACTCAGGAAATCTATACAGAGGGATTACCAAACCAATCGCAAAACTGTAATATACACCATGGTGGTAAATTAAAGAGAAATTACCAAGGACTTTATGTACGGTAATCAATCTTCCTGAATGTTGTGTTCAGTGCATTGCAATCGATAGGGCGGCAGACATGGCTTCCTAAGGATAAAGGATATCAACCTATTATGGTCTCCCAATATATACTCAATGGTACAGGGACCACAATTCTGTATAGGCACTTGTCGTATCAAAGAGGAGGAATCACCCAACCTTTGATGAAAATGATAGTTACCAGGTTTTATAACGCCGGAATACGTCTCTAGCATAGACTTCTAGATGTTCTGTGTTAGGTTCCAAAACATTTTTATGTTCATTGAGGTTTATTTTAGAGTTTATATTTCTTAGAAGTTTGTATTTCAAGGTTCACCACGTTATGTAGATGTAAAATTCTTAAATATGCAATCTAAAATGATAAACAATCATTTGTTTTCTTTTAGCAATGAAAATCCTAGCTACTAAGGAAAGAAAAGTACAATTCTTTCAACAGAGAGCAGAGAGCACACACTAAATGCACTTTTCCTAAATAATTTTCGCATGCAGTCTAAATGCAAATGAAAATGCACATGCATGTATTTGTTTTTCCACTTCCTTAATGTGAGAATGCCAAGAAGGAAAACTAAGTACATATTCGAACTATTTTCTTCAAGGAAAAACTTCAACGATTTCTTTTCAAAATGAAAGGAAGACTAAAATGACACTTTCGATTTCGAATGGAAAACTGCTTTTGACACTTCAAATATTGACAATTCAAATCAAATACAATGAAACAAGTACGATCAACTATCTAGAAGAGGAAGACTTTACGACACTCTTCTTCTTGACTCAAAACGACAATTACGACACTTTTGAATCGAAAGATGACAGTTTGATGAAGCAACTTTTTGCAAAGAAGGAATGTAAATGATGAAAAATACATAAAAAAAATTCATAAATGGAGGCTGAATAATGTAAAGGAAGAAGGCTTCAACAATGATATATTGATCCTAAGTAGCAAAACTACTGAATAGAACTGAAAAAAAAAAAGAAGAAAAAACCAAATTCTAGAGAAGGAAACTGTGTCATTCAGTCATCGCACCTGTCCTCAAGGGAAAGAGGGATGCATCTCACCTGCAACGCATGGGAGGTGCGATGCATCCAGGCTGCCAGTTACAGACAGTGCGATGGACCAGGGAACAAAACTGAGCTTGGTTTTTGCTCAAAATTTGCAGCTAAGTTTAGTGATTTAGACTGAGCTATGATGGACAGTAACAACAAAGTACAGGGGTATGATCTTATGAGGTTATTGAGCTACCATAAGGGCACTTAGGATGTTTGCAAGTCAAATGTTCAGTTCATAAAGCAACCCAAAGATTGACTGAAGAAACGTTGATCTACTTTGCAGTTGCATAGCAAGAGCAGTTCGAAGGCTAGCTGGCTTAACTTCAGGCTCTGTCTATAGTTTATAAAGAAAACAACGGTAATAAACAAACAAACTATTCGCTCCCAAGTGGAGTTGCCATTTTGTTTCCGGGAAAACTAGTGTCTTTTCGATTTTCTAGTCCCATTAAGACGGGTAGCTATCTTAGAAACAAACAATCAAAGTAACTTGTTATTTCCTTTATGTACGATAGATAAGAGAGAAGCAGAGAGCACCAACCTGAATCTTTCGCTTGGCTCCTTGCTTGTTTCCTCTCTCCCTTGATAGCGCTTGCCACTCCTTTCCTACTTGTCCCACTCTAGACAATACCTATAGAGGCAAAGCAACAAAACACCATCAAAGCATAGAGATATATAATATCATAAACAATGCAGAATCCGAAATACATTAACCATACAATTCCATTCACAAATAGCAAGATTCACAAATACACAAGTATATGGAGGAAAACTCAAATAACTTTATTGATAGTAGAAGAGAGGATTACAACCCAGTTGTCTGATCTAGCATCATCCTCCCAGCATGAAAGCCCTCTTAACCTCATAAAAAGCAAGATCACCCAACCATACAATGTCTCAAAGAGAAACCAACAACACTTCCTTACAAATTACAAAATTCCAGCCTTTAGATCTCTCAGATGAGGGATCCATTTATAGATATTTGAAAAGGGGTGAGTCAGCTTCTGGGTTTTTTATTAGTGTCATTTCATTGATAGTTCTTGGTTCCACTTGGAGATTTCATGATCTCTTACTCATCCTTGGGTGAATTCAGAAAGGCAAGTGTCATAGGAGAAGTTTCTAGAATATTATTTAGGTTTCCACTTAGCAAACCGCCTCTGCAATTTGTCTACTCTCACCCATCACACCCCAAAGAAGGTTCTTTCAGTATGCATCACACCTGGCTAGTGTAGCAGCTAGTATGCATAACACCCTAAACATGGAGCAGTCTGTATGGTCTAGTTTTGGCCAATATCAAGCCCACCAAGGACTTGAGCAACAAGGCTTTGTAGGTTATGGAGAACCACACTATACTGGTTATGCTCAACAACCTTATCAAAGTTACCAGCACTAGATATATTGTGTTGGTATGCAAAGACCTACTGCTTAGGTGATTCCATCTTATCCTGGGTATGCTCCACCTAACCTGAATTAGCAGTTGCCTTTTGTAGCAACTCTAGAATTACCAGATTTGAACTGGCTGACGAATGATCCAATTGCATATGCCCCTTGGTGGCTAGCGATTCCTCATAAACTTCCCTCTGATATTCCTAAATTCAATGGAAATCTAGGAGAAGATCCATCGAATCACGTAATTACTTTTCATTTGTGGTGCTCATATAACACCCTGAATGATGATTCGATTAGGCTTCACCTTTTTCAAAGAACCCTCACTGGTCCAGCAGCGAAATGGTATATTGAATTGCCTAAAGCTTCATTTGATAACTTCAACACCCAACACCCTAGCCACTAATTTTCTAACCCACTTTCAGTTACCCATTAGGTACGAAATAGGAACAGAACTCCTTACCAACTTTAAACAGAGCACGGCCACTCACATATCTGATCATATTCATGGGTGACAACGTCGTCGTTGAATGGTAAAGACATATGTTCCTGATCAGCTTTTAGCTGAGTGGTTTATTAAGTCATTATTACCATCTATCACTGAGGACATGGGAAAAGGAGGAGTGTCACTGAAGAGAAATTCATTGCTCGTGCCCAATATTTAGACTTGATCTATACTTAGTCTGGCACACTCTACGACAAAATTCCTGACGCTCCTAAACTAGAATTTTTCATTCCACCTCCTCCTAAATCAAATAGGGACTCTCATGCTGGTGATAGTGTGATCGGTGCCTCAAGGGGTCCATCTGGTAAAGCTCTTGCTGTTTCTAGTCAGAATGCAAATGACAAACCTCTTGCCTCGGAGATTAATGTTGTGTCATCTGACAAAGGCAAAAATCCAAAGCAACCAGGGGGCAAGAAGAAAGGGGAAAAATAATAAGAAGAAACATGATAATTCCACTCCTGAAAAATCATCTAAGAACCCTACTGGGCCAAAGAAACCTCCTTGTTTTCCATGTTTGATATGTAATGAGGAGCATTATATGAGAGATTTTCCACATTGATTTGAGATTTCAAAACTTCTGAAGGCTTCAAATACCTCAACAATGTTGACTGATCCGTTTCCAACCGAGAAACTAATATGGTTGCTATCGATCATGCTTCCACATCCCAAGTGCTTATACTATCCATCTCAAACAAGCAAAATGATTCTTTGATTTCGACAAGGAACAAAGATAATGGGAATCCACCATCGTCGGATAACCAGGTTACTAACCAGCCTAGTATTTCGACAATGACTTCGCCAGAAGTTGTTTCCCCCATTATTCCTAAATTAACTATAAAGCCACCAAATGGAGTCGTACATAAATCAACATTCAATAATCATGCTCGAGCTACTCATAGTTATAATATAGTAGAGGATCTTGCTCAATCGCCATCCGCTATGTTGACACTTGAGGTATTGCAAAATTGTCCCTCAGAAATGTAGGCTTTATTATCAGCAATAAGTGGGGATCAATCCAATGGATTTCAATCTTGTGGCCTTTAATCCTAAAGGATATACGCCTCAGTTACCAGCCCAACTGATCCAGATTTAAACAGGAAAACAATAAAATACAGAGATAACCATATACACAAAGATGTAGCGGAAATAATACTTCATTTCATTAATGGAAAATACTGAAATATGCTTACAACCGGAAATAGAAATAAACCATCTAGGGCGATGGTAGCTTATCTCTGAGAAGAGATGTGTGGCTACATGCCTCTCAAATGTGTTACAATAAGGCTCGAAGGCCTATTTATTGTTGAGAAACAATGGAAAAACCCTTCACATTCCAAAACCTAACCCTGGAAGATGAAATGCCAAATTGTGGGCCGCGTTTTTGGGTAAGTTGGTACATCAACTTCCTTGGGTCGCGAATTTGTCGTCTTATCTCCGTTTGACGTGCATGATAGCCCGTTGGAAAGATCTCTCCGAGGACCACGACGAAAAAGACGATTTTTAGATAAAAAAATTGTTGGCGGTAGATTTCCCAAAAAATGTCGTTTAGGGCCTCAAAACGGCTCCGGAAGTTTAGGACCCGAAAAATTGCTAAAAATAGTAAACTGTGCTATAATTAAGGAAACTGAAAGAACTGAAAGAAGCACTAGAGGGGATCCACGTGGAATTAGCGGGTGGCCACCAATATCCACATGGATCATCCTCCCCCCTTAGGAGCAATGGTCCCCATTGCATTGAGTTCCTCCATCTGCTGAACTTGTCCTGCAATCTCTGATGTGTCCAGTAATGGTGGGAAGCATGGTCGACGACGGTCCACCTTGAACACTTGGTGTAGGCGAAGGAATGGAAGAATGATGTGCACCAAAGCATTGTTTCCCGTAGCCTTCGTACTAGTGTAAGGACCATGTCGGAGTGGTCTGAGCTTCTGATGGGTTCTGGTAAGGCGTTCTTTCTGTCGATGCAACCAGACTTTGTTGCCCACCTGAAACTTGTGTGGTACCCCTGTGCGTGAGGAGAAGTTGTTCCTATGTTCTGTCATGACAGTATCCCTTTGCTGCTACTACTGCGTGGAGGAACCCTTTGCGGGGGTCATGGATGTAGCAATGATCTTCCCCTTACTTTGGGGGTGAACCAGACAGGAAATAAATTTCCTAGTCTGTGATATGAGTTTGCTGCCTTTCTTAGCAATGATCAAAGAGGAGGCGGTAGGTGGGGCTACCTCCGATATCCTGTATAATGAATTATCCAAAGAAATAATGACAACATGAGGCCTTGACTCATACACAGCATGTCGCCTCCACAAGTATGGCAGGCCTAATAGTACATCACAAACATCTAGAGGTGTAACATCACACAGTACCTCGTCTGTGAATGGTTTGATGCTGTAGGAAGGTGGCACTGCTGGCGAACTTTGAGATCTCGTCCTTCATGAAGCCACCCGATACTGTACGGCTGCGGGTGTGGTGTAGTCGGTAGGCCCAACCGCTTTACGACCTCTACTGAAATAAGGTTCTTTTGGCTGCCACTGTCGACAATGAATTGCAGCGACGAACCCTTCACCCACATCTGTGAGTGGAAAAGACGTTCCCCCTCCTCTGGCTCTTTGGGCTCATTCTT
>APFE031003667.1:152674-166469 GCA_000404065.3 Pinus taeda | reverse complement strand
CAAATTGTGGGCCCCGTTTTTTGGTAAGTTGGTACATCAACTTCCCGGGGTCGCGAATTGGTCGTCTTATCTCCGTTTGACGTGCATGATAGCCCGTTGGAAAGATCGCTCTGAGGAATATGACGAAAAAGACAATTTTTAGTTTAAAAAATCGTTGGCAGTATATTTCCCAAAAAACGTCGTTTAGGGCCTCAAAACGGCTCCAGAAGTTTAGGACCCGAAAAACTGCTAAAAATAGTAAATTGTGCTATAATTAAGGAAACTGAAAGAAGCACTAGAGGGGATCCACGTGGAATTAACGGGTGGCCACCAATATCCACCTGGATCACCAGATCGCTTACCTTATACAGGTAAAAGCCCTCAATAAAAATGTTCATCGAACCATCATTGATGAGGGGGCATCTACCTATATTATGTCAATGAGTTGTTGGAAAACTCTTGGTTCACCACCCTTGTCACGATCATCAACAACATTAAAATCTTTTGATGGAATAACATACACTCTGTATGGGATTTTAAGTTACTTGCAAGTTGAATTGGGGAGCAAGACAGTAGAGATTGAAGTTGAGGTCATTGATGGAAACCTTGATTACAATATCTTACTGGGAAGGCCCTGGATTTGTGCTATGGCTGTTGTGTCTACATATTTTAGAATGATTTCATTTCCCTTTGAAGGTGGAATAACAATCGTTTACCAACTAACCTTTTTTCCAATAGTTCATAAGCTACTGGAAGCATTCCATTGATCCATGGAAGTCCGCAATCACTTCAAACAGAGTAGGTCTCCTAAAAGACCCATCCTTAATGGGTACTTTTTCCCTCCGCCTCCATCTGGTTTTGCGGAAGTGGCCACAGTGGAAACTTGTCAAATGATATTTTCTACGTCATCTGAGTTTAAGAAGAATTCTGACCATTTTGATAGTGAGGATCATCATGAGGCATTTCCACCAAGCCCCATCGAATTTATATAGCAATCAATTTTCTGGGCTTGGGTAGCAAACCTGAATCAGCACTCGACGAGTGTTTGGGTAGATAGGTCTTTAGAATATGGTACCTCTTCCGACTCTTGGTCTCATATACTTTCTACAGATGAAGGAATAATCCAATCAATGATGATAAGAGAGACACTGTGGGAAGATTACCACCATCGTTCCCACCTTCGAGATGACAATGAAGATTATTCAAACGACCTCAATCATCCTTCAATTTTTTATTTTTTATTAAATTCTGTAAATACAATACATTTCGATCGAAATCTGTCCAACATTGAATAAACTATTGCCATAAATATTTCGACCAAACCTAATATTGTAGAGAATATTCACGTTGGCAAATCTTGTTCTCCATCAGAACTAGAAATTTACTGTGCTCTATTTCGCGAATTTAGAGATGTCTTTTCATGGTCATATGAAGAAATGCTAGGCATTAACTCGAGAATTGTTGAACATGAAATCAAGATGTATCCAGATGTCAAACTAGTGCGACAAGGGCTTCAACCTGTTCATTCAAAAAAATCCACTGCCATTAAGGCAGAACTCAAAAAACTTTTGCGTGCTCGCTTCATTTACCCTGTTCCTCTCAGTGATTGGGCATCGAATATTGTTCCTATAATGAAAAAACAAGGAACAATCAGAGTGTGCATCGATTATAGGGATGTAAATAAAGCCTGTCCAAAGGACAAATATGCTACACCCTTTATCGACCAGATCATTGATGAATGTGCCAGATGCGAATTCTTTTCATTCATGGATGGATTTTCTAGATACAATCAAATCAATATTTGCCCATAGGACTAGTCAAAACTGCATTTATATGTCCATGGGGCACATTCGCATATCATAAATTACCATTCGGTTTGAAGAATGTAGGAGAGACTTTTCAAAGGGAAATGAATTACGCCTTCCATGACATCAAACACATTGTTCAACCATATCTCGATGATCTGCCGGCTCATTCACGAAAACAGACTGATCATCCGCAACATTTGAGAGCCATACTTCTACATTGTCGACACTACAAGATACGACTAAATCTGCACAAATGTGTGTTTTGTGTTGGTTCTGATCGATTGCTTGGTTTTGTAGTTTCTAAGGATGGAATTTGACTCGACCCATTTAAGGTTCAGGATATCCTTGACATTCCTCCACCTTCAAATTTTCTTCAGATTCAAAAACTCCAAGGGAAAGCTAACTTTCTAAGGAGGTTCATCCCACATTATGCTAAGCTCGCTAAAGGTTATACACATCTTTCGAAAGTACCCTTCCACTAGGATCAGGTTGCACAAGATTTCTTTGATGCTTTAAAAGATTCCTTGATAAAAGCATCATTAATGTATGCTCCTAACTATCAAAAAGACTTCAACCTGTATTGCGCCGTTGTAGATACAACCATCGCATGGTTTTAGTACGAGAAGATAATGGAATTGAACATCCTATATATTATTTAAGTCACAATCTTAATTATACAGAAAGAAAGTACTCTTATGTTGAAAAGTTGGCTTTAGAAGTCGTTCAAGCAATACAAAGATTTTGACACTATGTTCTCTTTTGCAAAACTACCATTGTGTCAGATTGCAACCCTATGACCTACATTCTGTTACGTCAATCAATGAGGGGAACACATTACAAATGGATAGCTATTCTGTAGGATTTTGATCTGGAATTCACCAAATCCAAATCAAAGAAGTCTCTTGTCTTTGTGGAGTTACTTTGTGACCTTCCCTCGTCATCCAACGATTTAACATCCCAAACATCAATCGTGGATGAGACTCTATGTTTGATATCGTCAAGGGATCCATGGTATGGGGATATACTGGTCTATCTCCAAACCCAAACTTTTAGGCCTAACACCTCTCGCTCTAGACAGTGGCGTACTCAATACCAAGCCAAAGACTATCTAATCATTGGTGATACACTTCACTGTCGTGGTGTCGATACAGTTCTACAAAGGTACCTCACGCATGAGGAGGATGAGAAAGTTTTGAATGATTGTCATTCAGGTGCTTGTGGGAAACATTTATCTGGCTATGCTACTACATAAAAGATCTTACAAGCTGGTTACTTTTGGCCCACCATATTCAAAGATTGCATAATTGCAGTTAGAATTTTCCATGCTTCTCAGATTTTTTATTGCAAAGTCAGATTACCACCTGCACCACTGCATCCAGTCATTGTCGTTGGGCCATTCACTAAATGGGGCATTGATTTCATGACATGTAACCCCACCTAGGCCGTGGGGCATGGGTATATTATAGTCACTGTTGACTATTTTACAAAATGGGCCAAGGCAATGCCTACATTAAACAACAGTGGCGAAACGGCTGCTCTTTTCTTTTTCAATCATGTATTTTCTAGATTTGGTGTACCACAAGCTATAGTCACAGATCATGGGTTACATTTTCGCAATCACATGATGATTGAATTGACTAGCAAATTAGGACTGTCCCATGATAGTTCTACTCCATATTATCCGCAGGCTAATGGAAAAGTTGAGGCGATCAACAAAGTCCTTAAGTGCATGCTACAGAGAATGATTGGAGTCCACAAATGGAATTGGCATTTAATCCTATACTCAACTATGTGGGCATATAGGACTTCAATGAGAAATGCGACCGGATTTACACCTTTTTAGTTGGTGTATGGTCTGGAAGTAATCTTACCAATTAAGTACGAAATCTCATCCCTCAAGCTTTCAATTGATCTGCTTCCTGAAACTTCGGAAGAAGAGGCTCGTTTCTTGGAACTAATCCATCTGGATGAAACCTGTCATGATGTCATGTTGGCTAACGAATCACATAAGAAACGCGTCAAGGCGCAATATGAAAAAAATGTCAAGCCTTGTGTCTTCTCAGAGGGTGACCTGGTCTTAATTTACGATTAGGACTGTAACAAATTAGGAGCAGGTAAATTCGAACCATTATAGATGGCCCCCAACATTGTTAAACGAGTATTGACAAAAGGAGCCTACGAGCTGGTCGATTATGATGGGATTCCATTGTCATAGGCTTGAAATGGGTTGTATCTTAAATGTTACTATGCTTGATTAAGTGTAGTAAACTCATTATACATATGATTTTATTGCATTTTTGAGTGTTTTCTTTTAGAGTTGTCATTTTGGTTATGTAATCCACTTCACATTTGTTACAGATGTCAGACATTTTGGAACCGTTTGTTGGGTATGCCGATGGAGCTAGTCGTAGTACGCAAAACCTATCTTTTGCGGCCTGGGCCATTTTCGCTCCAAGAGGTGAGTTAGTGAGTTTCAATGGGATATGTATTGGTCCATCAACAAACAACATCGTTGAGTATAGCACGTTAATTGAAATTCTCTCTGATGTTATTTCACATGGCATACACCAACTCATTGTCAGACTAGATTCACAACTCGTCATTCTACAGCTTACTGGCGTTTATTTTGTTCGAAACCCAACTATTTATCACATGTTCCTAAGAATTAGGATTTTTGAAAGACATTTTGATTCCATTCAATATCAACACATTTCCATAAACTTAAACACATTGAATGATTCATTAGAAAACTATGTGTTAAATATACATTTGCAGCATTTGTAAAGAAAGCATTTCACATCAACATTTGCATCAGGATTGCATCACTTAGCCAAAACAAAACTCCAAAAATCAAAAAGTAAATAGATGTTTATAGTTTTTACAAAATGTTTTCTGTCCAAGGAAAAATTGGTCATCTAACCAAGAAACTCAAAATGAATGCAGAAAAACATCCTAGACTAGTGATGCTGGTGTTAACATGTCACCGCATGTGCTATCATGCGCAGGAGCCTAGTCGAACAACTCGGCATGCCAGTAGTATGTCGTTGTAACCTCAAAGGTAACTCGTCTGTCATGACATCCTGAATGCCAAGAGTGAGGCCCACGATCTGATCCTACAACACTGCTAGGGTCTCCGATATGTCCAAATCTTGAAGGATGTCCCTCCCTACAGACTCTCCTGCTAGAGCGTCATCTGCCGCCCGTGGGCATGTCACTGGTTGCACTGGTCCAATATCTGCACACACATATAAGTTTTATTAGTATTGGTCACATCAAAAACACAAAAAACATTATAAAACTAGAAAAACAAAGATGTGGTCGAATCATTTTACTTATAGCACTCCACTTCTCGCTAGCTGGTAATGCCAAATTCGAGTCACCTCGGAAATCCATCCCGATGTATGGATACTCCGCAAATACCATCACCTTGTAGTTGAACCACTCAAAAAAGGAATCAGAGAAGGAAATCTATGACTGGCTGACATGTTTGGCCATAATATCAACCCATCTCTGCATCCGTGGTTTCCTCGGTGCTGGCAATCCCAGTGAAATGTTATGAGGCTGCATCAATGGAATCCTCTCCAAAGCAAAAACAGTCAATATGGATCCATAGCCAAAATTCTTGGTTCTTCTATTCTTTACTTTGGAGAGTTGTTCTTTTATGACAGGAAGTATCGCCTCACATCAATTGAACACCTTCGGTTCTAGGCATTCTAGGGCATACTGCATGTAAGATCTATTTGCCAAATGTAAGGCTACACTGCCAGCCAATATAGCAAAGGTAAATAAAATGGTCCTCAAGGGCCAATCATTGAAATCCCGGATATTAATCTTACCATCTCTAATGGGCTGAGATCCATCCATGCAGAACTGACGAATGTAATCTTTCACGGATTCACCCCCACAAGCGAATCCTGATAGTGAAAGAGGGGCACCACGCCTCGACAATCCCGTCAGAAAGTAAATGTCCTCAACCATCAAAGGAATACATTTACCTCTGATCTAGAATACCTGGTCAATCATATCCCAAGCATCGAGAAAATACTGCAACAAGTTGATCTGTTGCCTCATGCTGGATATGCGGAAGAACTTCAAGAAACCACAGTTTCTTAATGCATCAACTGTGCCCTGGTCATGTAAAGCAATCATATCCTCCTCTTCATGTTCTCGTTAATGCCATGTGACAACCATCTTGATCCAACAAATATTTTAAATGTAGACAAAAGATGAGTTAAGATCCAAATTTGAGCAAAAAAAAGCAAACTTTTGATGAAAAAAACATTGTGTAAAGTTTCCTTTCTGCGCCCATCGCACCCTGCCTTTGAGCAAGGTGAGATGCATGTTGACTGGCTAGTGTCCAGCTCAATATGCATCGCACCTTATAGGCTAGGTGCGATGATTGGAGAACACAATCTTCAAACCCCATGGGCCTATAAAAGTGGAAAAACTAGCTCAGAATCAAGAAAAGATGGAATGAAAATGAAAAGCTCAAGGATAGCTCCTACTTGGTCTTGACGACATGGAAAATGGTCCACAGGATCTCCCGAAATCAACTGGTGAAATTTGAGGGGGAAAACCGCTCCAGAGCTCCAAAATCCCAAATTTGAAAAGAAATGATGAAAGTGAAAGGTAAAACTACTTTTTATGTTTACTATTCATGTACTTCAAGTAAAATGTTAGTTTTAGTTATTTTTCGTCCATATATATGTATTTCTAATCAAATTGATGGAGTGATTGAGCAGGTTGAATGACTGAAGAAAGAATTTGATATGCTAAACAATGAATTGAACATCTTTGACTTCCACTTCAAGCACAGTTTTGTCATTTCAAGTTTGAGTAAAAATGAAATTGACACCAAGCATAGTTCCTCCATGGTTCAAGCTTGTCAAAAAATGAACCCACCTTCAACTAAATAACCTTTGTGATTGCCATTTTATCAGCTTTTTGAACCTTGGTTGTGTACATCTCCTCACCACCATCCCTTTGGCCGATCATATGCTTCCACTTGGTTGTTTTACCCCTTTTGAGGAACAATTGCAATGAGTGATCTTATTAACCAACCTCCTCATAGAATTCACCATGTTTTGAGAAGTTCCAAATTCACCGGAACCAATTGCTACCCTAGACACCACTCGTTCCTCAAAATCAAATCTCCTTTAAACCCTTTTCAGACGTTAAATATGAAAGGATTATCGAGCCCTTGACCTTTTAAGCTCGTTAAGTGATTGCGAATGTCATCCCTCCCATATTATTTCATCTTTTTTCGGACCCGAGGGATTATCTCACGAAAAAGTTTGAACGCTTGTCTTTTTCAACTCATTAAAGTGATCGGAAAAGTCATCCCTTTTGTATTATTTTATCCTTTTTCAAACTTGAGGGATTATCTTATGAAAAAGAACTCTTGGAGTTTTCTTTTTGCCCCTTTTCAAATTCTGTAAACATGAAAAGGACCGAGTTATCCTTATAGTTAAACTCGTTAAAACAATAGTGACAAACTTGTCCATTCTAGACAAGGTCGAGTTTCACTGTCGCTAGACTCGTTAAAACATAGCGACAACTCTGCCCGAAGGGTGAATTATAGAACAAGCATATGTTATCCTCCTCAATATTGACAAAAATAAAGAGGTACTCATCATCAATGACTAGGGAAAAAGGGAAGAAACTTGAAGAATTTATGGTAGCAAGTCGCTCTTGAACATGACACTTTCACTCCATCACCATGATTGAGTTGGGTTGGGTTATTCTGTTCACTAGTCATCTCACCATTGGTCTTTCACACCATCCACCTTTTGGGTTTAACACTACCAATCCATCTCAGGGTCGTTGACATGTTCAAGAGAAGTCATTTAGTTGAGAAACCACAAACCAGTTAATGTCTCATCCACTGTAAGACCTCCAACCTTCATTTTTTCATGACCGCCATTCTTGAACCTTGTGTCGTCAGCTCATTTTCACCTTCCAGTTTGAAACCTTGGATCCTCATGATAAAGCATTTCACTCGACATCAAAATTTAAGACTTCATGCTTTAGGGGGCAACTGTTATAGACATATTTGAGCACATCAACCCCAAACTTATATGTCAATAAACTAGGGTTCTTCGACCCCTAAAAGAGTTGTTTCATACCCGAAAATAACATAGTCATCTGATTACATCATTCCCCAAAAGTTCCACATGAGAAACCATCCAGAAATGGCCTAAATTGAACCATACTGACAGCTCCATTGGCAGGGTGCGATGCATACTGAGTGGTACACTTCCTAGGTGTGATTCATACTGATTATGCCTTCTATAGGGTGTGATGGGTGAGGATGGACAAATGTCCAAGACATTTTGCTAGGTGGTTGCTCATGGAATCTTCTAGAAACTTCTCCTATGCCACTTGCCTCTCTAAATTCACCCAGGGATGAGTAAGAGATCCAAGAAATCTCCAAGTGGAACCAATTGTAACAAGTGAAATGACACTAATCAAACCCCAGAGATGACTCACACCCTTGCACACATCTATAAATGGATCCCTTATCTAAGAGATCCAAGGGGCTGGAATATTGTGAATTGCAAGGAAGTGCTGATAATTTGTAATTGAGGAAAGAGCATTATATTGTTGGTGTGATCTTGCTATTTCATGAGGTAAAGAGGAATTGAAGCTAGGAGGATGATGTTGGATCAAACAACTGGGTTGTAATTCTCCCTTCTATTTAATAAAGTTCTTAAACTTTTCTTCCATATGATTGTGCAATTGTGAATGTTATCATTTGTGAATGCTATCATTTGTTCATTATATATCTGATTATGTAATGTTTATGTTGTAGTAGATCAAGATGCTTTGACAGTTCTTTGTTGTTGTACTTGTGCAGGTACTCTCCAAGCGGGTTAAGTACGGAGAGGAGTTGCAAGCTCGGTTAAGGGGGAGAGATATCACACAAGGGATTAAGAGGAAGTTCCAGGTTGGTTCCTTTATCTTTCTCTTATCTATTGCACATAGAAGAAATCGTTGAATTGCTTTAAGCTATTATTTCTAGGGTAGCTGCGAAACCTAGAGGGCTAGTCATTCGACAAGACACTAGTTTTCCCCGAAACAAAGAGGAAAGGGTTTGAGGTCTTGTTCTAAGATGGGAAGGCAAGACTCAGGCTCAGAGGCTCTAAGTCTGATGGGATTTTACTTGGAGTTAGAGAGCGTGGTCTCTACAGGTTGACGGGCAAGCTTGTGGATCATGGAAATAAGCAAGTGGAGCAAGTATTGGTTCTAGAGAAGCAAGAGCAAGTGAAGGTGTAGGTGCAAGCTTCATAGGAGAAGGTATAGGTTCCTGAGAAGAAGGTACACTTTCCTGAGAAGGTCTAGGTTCCATAGACTCAGAGGGAGTCTAGTTCGAGAGGGATCTTGCAGATTCAGAGGGAGACTCTATAACCCAAGAACAGGGTGTGGTCAGTGGTGGGCAAGGGTTTTCCTACAACTCCAAGAAGGAATCATGGAAAGAGTGGAAGACGTTACAGGATAAGAAGAAGAAGCAGGTTTCTTCCATCAGTGACAATGACACTTCAGAGAAGGGCATAGTTCACCGTACATGATTACTGTGATTGTGGGCGGTAGAAGTTGGGAAAGTGTTGTTAGCAATGATGATGATGAGATAGTTCCTAGTCTTGGAAGTGCCTCCATTGCTAAGATGGAGTGTTGATTTGTGTAGCTGGGGAGGTAGTCCAAGCCCTAGGGTTCAGGGTTTGGAGAGAAAAGCACCATAAGGGAAGCTTGTGGGCTTGGAACCCAAGTGTCAATTTTGGGCACCCATCAGTATTTAGGACAAAACGATGATGGATTTATGACATGTGATGGATAAGGATGATAGTTCTTAGAAAGACGATTCTGACGCAACAAAGATTGTCCAAATCCAAGTTGTCGTTAGAGAGATATTGAGTTTTGAAGTTGACAAATTAATTATTAGTTTTCAAGTAGGCCGACTTGATGTAAACAAGTCTAATAGATGTGTCTCTTCTTAAATCGTGGGAGCCCCTCTTTATGCCCATAAAAGTAGGACAAAGGCTCATTGTTTAGGCTTCCATTTGTGAGCAATACACTCAAGGAAGAGCTCTGAAATTTCGTGGAGTAATATCTTTTTTTAGCCGCAACAAAGGAGACTTAAAGGCAACATGAAAAGGGCCTAAAAGATTAGCATGGATTTTCTGTTTGTTGTAGGTGACAATGTGGAGGAGAAGGGTTGTTTTGAGGCATGAATAAGACTTTTTTAAGTGCGGATTAGGGCCAGATTAAAGGGTTGTTTGGGCAAAGGAGATTAGGAGTTTTTGTGTTGTTTTGAAGGCAATTTGTTGGTGTGTTTGAGGGGACTGAAGGCATACAACAATTGTTGTGCTAGGCCATGGGCCATAACCAGTAGTTGGGCTATCTCTAAGGGCTACGTAGAAGTATTAAGCCCAGATTTTGGGTAGTGTAGTAGTGGAGAGTCAGCCCTTGGTGAACCACAACTATAGAAGTCTTGACTTGATGACTGCGTGGAGCATTGAGGGTTACAGTTGATGCCCTAACCAAAATTACAAAGTGCAGCAGTGAAGCATGGTGAACATCAATGTTTTGGAGAGATGTATTGGGTCAAGGATTGTCCGTGTTTGGATTATTTTGTTGAAAATCCTATTGGTGCCATCTGGATGACATTCCATGGTTGTGAAGTGTCATCTTAGGAGTAGAATCAACAGTGAGTTGATTGGGTGTCATAGAGTTGGTTGGAGGGCAGAAAGTTGGTTATCTAAAGTAGCCCTAGAGAATTAGATAAGAAGGATGTTGTTGGTGCATGATAACGTGAATTATTGCAACCTTATTTGTAGCACTTTGATGGATGAAAGTGACTGCTATATTGGTAGATTGGAGCTCGAGAATTAGGCCTACGCATAGAGCAGTTGATGATCTTGTGTTCATTGTAGCAGATGTGACTTGCAACAGTGATAGGAGGAAACCCTCTTGGAGTCTCGAAGTGTAGATGCCTTGATGGAGTAAGGCACCACTAGTGAGTAGTACAGAAGCAAAGGACTGGAAAGATGAGACACGACATAGAAGTTGCAACAAAGTTTTTCATTGTATCTTGTATACCATAGGCTATTGTATTATTCAGATTTGGTTTAATATAACGAAGATTGGGATTGTACAATATTATACAATTTTGTTTAAAACTATGTATATTATGCATATGTGATTTACTGCTTTAGATTTCTATTGTGCAAAGTAGTTTATGGTTGATATTCTTGGTTTGGTAGCATTAATGATTTTATGACTCTAACCTAGACCCAAGGTCGTGGAAATTCATCAGCAACAAATAAATTCTACAAGATCTTGGAGAAATTTTAGTATATTATGGGAGAATAAATTTGATGATGAATAAGTATCAACCGAACCACTCTAATTTATGAAGAGATTTGTTTCATGGAATATAAAGGGTTGGAAGGGTAAAAACAAACACAAGATTCTCAAGAACAAGGTTCTCAAGGAACAACATCTAGTGTTAATGTTATAAGAAACTAAATGCTCTAGTGCATTGGTTTCAAAGATTACATCTTTCCATTGGAAAGGATGCATATCGATAGTTATTTCATCAGTATCACTAGGTAATTGGTGGATATTTCATCAATCTTGTCACTAGAATCAATAATAGGAGGCATTAGGAGACTAGATTTGGATTCAAAGAGCTTCAAAGAAACAATACAACAAATGCACACATTGGAATTTGAAACAATGAATGGAATGTATACTTGGAATAATAGAGGTGGAGGAGAAAATTAGATCACATATTTCTTGGACCTCTTTCTCATTTTTTAATTTATGTTAGGCCTTCACTCAGAAGCTACAATTCTCCCATGCATAGGATTGGACCATTGGCTAACATACCTTGATCTTGACCTAAAAGGAAGCCACACAAATCAACCTTTGCACTTTGAAGCATTTTGGGTTGATCATCCTTCCTTTCAAGACATCATTCCATCATGGTGGAAATAAGTAGAGAATGATCTAGGTACTCTCATGTATTGTATTGAACAACACTAAAATTTTCCTAAACTTGAACTTAAGAATTGGAACAAGGAAAAATAACATTTTCAAAGGCAAGGAGCAATTGAAGGGAAGAACGGAAAAACTACAAC
This sequence comes from Pinus taeda, assembly GCA_000404065.3. Taxonomy (NCBI): domain Eukaryota; kingdom Viridiplantae; phylum Streptophyta; class Pinopsida; order Pinales; family Pinaceae; genus Pinus; species Pinus taeda. Next base: position 154,543 of record APFE031003667.1, on the reverse strand, counting down.
AAACCATGATTCTTGAGGGTAGAATTAAGACTCTAAGACTCTAAACCATGATTTCAATTTTGTGGTGGTCAAGCCACTGACCAAGTTTGCACATTTCTTTGCCATTCCAACATGATATTCAACTTCACCAGTGGTAGAGTTGTTCTTTAGGGAGGTCTTCCGCCTGCACAGTCATCCGAAGACTATAGTCAGTGATCGAGACAACCGATTTATGGGGGGAATTTTGACAGGAACTTTTTAGGCTAGTGGGCACTAAGCTCACCCCGAGCACCAGTTACCATCCACAGATTCATGACCAGATAGAAAGGGTAAATAAATGGCTAGAGGGTTATCTTAGGAATTATATGATAGAGAAACAAAGGGTATGGATTAGATGGTTACACTTGGGAGAGTACTGCTACAACACCACCCATCATATGTCCAATGGTATGACTCCTTTCCATGCTTTATATGGTTATGATGCTTTATCTTTTGCTGACATTGTTTTTGGAGACAGTCGGGCCCCAAAGGCCAAAGATTGGATCCTAGAGAGCCAAGACATCCTCAAGGCTCTTAAGAATAATTTGTAGACAACTCAGAATCAACAGAAGATATATGTTGGCATGCATCAGGTTGAGAGGCATTTTGAGGAAGGGGACTTAGTGTACCTTTAATTACAGTTGTACCGACAATACACTTTGAAATAGAAGGGGGTCGAAAAATGCAACCATGATTTTATGGGCCCTACCGAGTGATTAGGAGGGTTGGAGAGGTAGCTTATGAGTTGGAGCTACAGCCAGGCAGAAAGATCCACAATATTTTCCATGTTTCATGCCTCAAGAGAGTATTGGGGAAACATGCTACAACAATTGTGGAATGGCCTCCACTTTATGATGAGATACATCTCGTTTGGAGCCAGACGTTGCCTTGGAGACTAGAGAAAGGAAGCTCAGAAGCAGGATAATCAGAGAATACTTGGTGCATTGGAAGATCTGGTTGGATGAGGATGCTACTTGGGAGGGTGAGCATATACTTGAACATTCATCATTGAAATTTTTTGGGGACAAGCAACATTTGGGAGGGGAGGACCGTAATGTCCCTTCCTAAATTATTTTGGAACAAGATTAATTTCTACATTTTGGGGACAATTTTATAGGAGATGAGGCCCATTTGATTTTATCTAGATGACTTAGGAGTTAGAAGTAAGTTATTTTGGTTTGTTAGTAGCGTTTAGGGGCCACCACACTAGGAAATATGCACTCCCTAAGCCAATGGGTTGAATTGCATGAGAGGGAAATTGAAGGCTTAGTTAGGGATCCACGAAGGAGGGAAAAAGGAGGGAAAAAAGGCTTCACAAAATATCTAAAAGGAAGGCAACCCTCCTCATTTCATCATCTTTTGCATATCAATTTTCTTCTCAGTTGCTCGAGCTACTTAGTTGGGTCACTTATTTTTTAGCAAGAGTTTTCCAAGCAGAGAACTCAACCTTTCTTCGTGGGACTTCAAGTGCCATTCTAGAGAGGTTCATCCATAATATTCCGGAGTTGATTTTCAGTGTGGTTTATAGCATTTGTATTCAATGTCTCCAGGTGGTGAGTGTTTCTGGAGCATGTAGTAGAAGAAACTAAGATTTGATTTTGGCATTCTTCGGGGAAACTTTGGCCAAGAGAAATTTTGGAAGAGAAACTCTGGTGTTTTTCTACCCTTTGGGTGAGTTTTGGGGTGTAGGAATTTACAGGGTAGGTTCCTTAAATAGAACACCAAAGGACACCGCTCACAAACAAATCACAGACCAATACACCAGTATTCTTGACATGGTTAAAACCCTCAAAGAGGGAAACAGTCCACGACTTGAGCCAACGTGGCCACTTCAGACAATTTATTAATAAA
>APFE031003667.1:116548-152312 GCA_000404065.3 Pinus taeda | reverse complement strand
GAACATGGTCATGAATGAGCTTTCTGATGAAGTGCATGTGTAGTTCAATGTGTTTGTTGCGTTGATGTTGGACTGGATCTTTGCATAGTTGAATGACACTTTGATTATCACACCAAAGTGTAGTGGGATGTTGCTGCTGAAAGCGAAATTTTGACAGGATCTGACGAAGCCACCGGGCTTCTTTACTAGCTTCTATGGTGCCACTATACTCTGCTTCTCCTGAAGAAAGTGAAATGGCACTTTGTTTCTTACAAGACCATGTGATAGGTCCAAAACTAGGAGCGAACACATAACTTGCAATAGACTTCCAATCATCAGGGTCAGTAACCCAATCAGAATTAGTGAAACCAACCAATAGAGGAGATGCTTTTGCACTATAATGTATCCCAAACTAAATTGTACCTCGAACATAATGAAGTATTCTTTTAGCTGCTTTCAGAGGTAGCTTAGTGCAACATGGGAAATTCCACGAGAGATCACAGATAAATTAGGAACGACCTTTTTGGATCTCCTCGACCTATATAATAGGTCTGAAGGAGATCGACCCACGGAGAAGCATTTCACTCACCGGTAGTGAGGGATTCCTCGACCCTATGTCGGCGAGTGACATTTATATTAGTAAGTCGAGTGTTGAAGGAGATCGGCCTGGGCTGAAAGTGTATTTATGTATGCACTTTACGATGCCCCGGGAGGGAAGTGCGTGCAGTGAGCGACAACCAAACTAACAAGCTTAGATACGCCCGATCAGAGATCCAACAGTATCTCCCCAATTACTTTCATGTGGGTTTTTTATGAACCAAGAAATGAGGCCAACAACAAAGGAAAGGTCAGGACAGGTATGGGTTAGATACAAAATTTTTCCTACAAGTTGATGGTATAAGGTAGCATCAGCTTCAGGGGAAGTACAAGTGACTGAAAGTTTGGCTCCAGACTGAAAAGGAGAAGGGGCTAGCTTACAGTCTTCTATGTGAAAGTGGCGTAGAAGATCACATGCATACTTGGATTGGGAAAGGGAAATACCTTCCTTGGATTACAAGACTTGAAGACCAATAAAATAATGCAAGTGTCCTATGTTTGTCATTTCAAACTTATTTTTAAGGTTGGACTTCACATGGTTTATAAGGAAGGGATCACTACCAGTAAGGATAAGATCATCAAGATAAATAAAAAGAATGATAAGAGACTTACCCACTTTCTTGGTGTAGATAGTATTGTTAGAATGACACCTAGAAAAGCCAGTATCTAAAAGAAAGCTATCCATTTTGGCACACCAATCCCGAGGGGCTTGCTTGAGACCATAAAGGGATTTCTTAAGCTGACATAGAAGGCAAGAGTTTGTTTGTATAAATATAGGAGGTTATTCCATATAGATTTCTTCATGCAAGTCCCCATGCAAGGCATATTTAACATCCATCTGATGAACTTCCCATTTGAAAGAGGCAGCAAGGGAAAGAACAAGGTAGATAGAGTTCATTTTGGCAACAGGGGAAAAGGTTTCAGTATAATCAATGCGTTCAACTTGTGAAAAACCCTTAGAAACAAGATGAGCTTTATGTTTATCAATTTTTCTTGGTCCATACATGGTTCTGTAAACCCATTTCCATCTAACAAGAGGAACAAGATGCCATGTATCATTTGCTAATAATGAATGGTATTCTTCATTCATAGCTACGTCCCAATCTGGATAGCCTGAAGCTTCTGAAAAAGTGTCAGGATCATAATTCGCTGGAGCTTGAGCCAGTAAAGAAGAGGCTCTATCGAACTGAGAATGTGTACATCATTGATCTGTAGGATCTCCTGCATGAGAACCTGCTGCATCTCGAGTAGCATAGATCCATTTTGGAACCTACGGAGCTGAAGGAGGATCTTGAGAAGGTGGGGGAGGGTTGTTATCCTCGCTATCGTCATCTCAAGAAGAAATATTTTTAGACGTAGAAGGGATAGAGAGAGGTGGCACATTCATCGAACTAGGCTCATAGGTCGATATATTTTCAACAAACTTTACATCTCTTCTAATGATAACATTTTTGGACTTAAGTGGAATAAGTCTATATCCTTTAAAATCCTTAGAATATCCAACAAAAAAACATTTTTCACTCTTAGGATCTAAAACGTTATGTTTCTCATCTGGAATATGGGCCCATCCTTCACTTCCAAAACCACAAAAGTGACTCACATCTAGTTTAATTGAGCTCCATGCTTCTTCTGGAGTGATATTATTTAAAGCCTTAGTAGGAGTGTGGTTTACTATGTAATTTGCACAGTTAATTTCTTTTGCCCAAAAATTAAGACTAAGTCCTTTATATTAAAGCATACAATTAGCCATTTCCTTTAAGGTGTGATTATTCCTTTTAGCTACACCATTTTGTTGTGGAGTATATGGAACAATATGTTGCATTTGAATTCCATGCTCAGTGCAAACGTTGATGAATTTGTTGTTAACATATTCTTTGCCATTATTAGATTTTAGCTTAAGAATTTGATGTCTAGATTGTTTTTCAACAAAGGTCTTAAAGGTTAAGAACATGTTAAATACTTCACTCTTGAGTTTTAAGAAGTATACCCAAGTGCATCTAGAGAAATCATCAATGAAAGTTAAGAAATAGTTGTAGCTAGAGAATGAAACAACTGGAAGTGGACTACATAAGTCACTATGCACAAGCTGTAAAGGGGTTGAGGTGTGCCAAGAGGCACGTTTTTCAAAAGTATCTTGATGATGTTTTCTGAGTACACATCTGAAACAAACACTACCTCTGCAAGATACCATATGAAGACCTATCACCATATTTTCTTTACATAGATTTTGAAGGGAGCAATAGTTTAAGTGACCAAATTGCTCATGCCAAAGTTTGCTCACTTCATCATTATGAGCAATAAATACCAAGGGAAGAGTTGATGACCCAAAGTTGTTAAACTTATACAACCTTGTAGAATCATCAGTAATACCAATAGCTAAAATATGTCTAGGATCTCTTAGGTCCTTAATTACAACATCATGAGCTGAAAATTCAACGATTTTACCTTCACTTGAATGAGTTATCTGATATACATATAGAAGGTTGCAGGATAAGTTTGGAACACATCATAATGTTAGGTTCATATACCAATATGTGTCATTTTTCATGATTGACTGTGGAAATGCCAAATATGATCATCCTTTCCATGCTGCAAAGGTTCCATATTATCAAAAAATCAAAAAATTCAAGAAGAAGAGAAACAAAAGCAATCCCAAAGAAGGACCAGGGAAGTGGCTTGTGAAAATGCTACTACTATACTACATGTTGCATAGTAAGTTCAGAATGTGCAATCAATGACTTTCTCACAATTGATGAATAGCCAGACAGTTCAACCCTGGCTAGATGATGTTTAAATTTCTGTTGTAGAATAGAGAATAAATGTTTGTCCAAACAATTCAAGCGTGGTAGATCACTAGATAGGTAGAGAAGCAAAGGGCCCAACCGCTCAATCTGAGCCCTTGGAAGAGATAAGGATAGATTTAGATAGGAGGGCAACCAAAAGAAAAGAGGAAAAACAGGGTTTGCTAGTTCAAATGCACCCAATCAAAATGAAGAAAAAATGTTAGGAATTGTAGAATGGGTAAGTAGTTTGAAGTTGCAGAAACAGGTCTATCAACAATGTCATATTTTTGAATATGATCTATTTCATGGATATCTCAAGTGCCATGGAAAAGTGTGATCAGATGTTGCATGTCTAACTCCCCCCTCTCTCCCCTCAAAATAATCATTCACTAACATCCCTCAAAGAGATTGGGATCTGCTCAAACTCTTAACCTCACTCCATTTCTATAAAAGCTTAAGTGAAACTTCAGGTTTACTTAAAATCTCAAAGCCACATTTCTTGTGTAAAGTTTTATTTCTCCCCACACCCCCAAGTCTGGGTGATTCAACTTCATGCACCTAGCATTTCCCCTTATATTCATATTAACATGTTAACCCTATTATATAACTCCCACTTATATTTCCCCTCCCCTATTTTATACACAAAATACATGAAAAACCCAAAAAATATATAATATCCCTACCTTTGGCAATTATAGCCATATAGCAAAAGTTTCGGGAATTATAATGTTTAGCAGAAACATATAATAACCCTCTACATCATTGGAATTTATTTAACCCCATGTTAAATAAATAACCACGCCTAACCCATCCACATAAACCATGTTATAACCCTGTGCGCATCATTAAATTGGATTTTAATTAACATTCGGTTAATTGAATAACTATACCCCGATAACCCAAAGTTTTCAACCCCCGCAAAATATTATAAAACATTAAATCTTTTGGCGAGCCCCCTGTGCCATATCTTACCGTTAACTACCCTTCCCATCAACCGTTGGATTGCACCCTCCAGATCCAACAGCTCACATCAATATCGGAGGCGCCCCGATGTTCGAACGTTAGTACCTGATAGAAAGCAGTATTCCTGTCGTACCCAGGGACACCCGTCACTTTTCTATTGCATCGGGCCTGCTCTGACACAAACTGCCCCCGTACCAAAAGCGGTCTGATGAAAGCCATAAACCACCGTCTGGTCCCGCTGCCTACGTCATCATCATGTCAGCACCACGCCAGTGCCCGCGCTACTGTTCGTCCGCCGTGTCCACCATGTCATCCATCCACGTCAGCGACCACGTCATCTGCCACGTCACCTTCCATACTCCGTTACCAGACAAAATTTATGTCATGCTGACGACATCCCCAAAAAGTGCCAAAAGCCCGAAAAATCCCAAAATTTCGTTAAAAAGCGTGAAAATGATAGTTGTTTGTTTATTGTTGGTGCGTTGTGTTGTAGAGAATCTGCATGCACTTTACATTCAATTCATCACCACAGCTCCAATTCGCCACCCAGGCGATTTCAATCTACAAACCCGGCCCCTTCAAGTCAGTCTGCAACCACAGTTCGCTCCAGTTGCCTCTAAAACATGTATTTACCTGACAATTCACCCGTAAACCCCTATTTTTCCAAATTCCTCTGTTAAACTCACCTTTAGAGCTAAATTCAAATAAAGATACACTATAGCCTGCAAAATCCTGTTTTCCTCTGTAAATTGTCCATGAAATTGAAAATCGAGCTCATCTCCACCTGTAAAATCACCAATAAACACCTGTAAGAGGAGTGCTCTTCCCCTACTTTTTCAAACCTCCCAAGCCAATTCTGCAAACTTTGTTGTGACTGTGAATTTCACCCAAGGCAGCAATCTCTACAAGTATAGCTCAGTCTGTAATTTCCTGTGGAAAACCAAAACCACTGCTCCATTGTCTGTTACTCCACAAAAAATCTAACTTCAAGTTAAAGGTCACTTAACAAACTAAAAATGGAGGCTCCAGTGGCCCTGAACATTGCACCCTTGAATGCACCACATAAGAAGTTGGAATGGATACCTCTTGCTGACAAAGACTTCCAGATTAAGGATATGATGGGTCTCAAACCTCACCTACAAACCTTTTGTGAAATTAGAAATAGCCACAGGAGCAACACTGATGTCTTGGGGATTTGGAATCCAACATGCCTATCTATTACCTCCCTTCAGTGAATGTGCTCCCTGATGTCATCCATTTATTTTGTGCAAACTATGATCCCACACAAAGAGAAATCCTGACTCCATCTGGATCTGTACTCTTCTATATTACTCCTCAGTCCATAAATGAGATGTTGAACTTTGAACCAACTCAGCCTCTGGTTCCTCTCACCATGAAACTTTTTCTTGATCAAGGTGCCAAGCTGCCTAGCTCAAAAGTAACAAGCCTGGGTCATTTATTTATGCTACCAAAGTGCCAGCCTGATCATCCTCCTCCTTATCACCAAGTCTCGTTCAATGAGGCAGGGAAACTCCTAATAGACATGATATCCTACATTCTAGGATGCAAAACCAGTGAGTATGTTGATGAAACTGTGTTTGTATTGATGTCCATATTCACTCCAGGACAGCCCCCTGCTATCAAGTATGACTATGCCACCCTCATAGCAAATAAAATCTATGAGCAATTCATGATTTTGGAGAGAGAAAGAGTGTTCAAGTATACATCCTATATATATCATCTACTCTTGTACTATCATCCTGATAGTTTCCAAGTTCCTCTTAAAAGACTAGACCCCAAATGAGAGAGGAGGTCTGTGATTTTTTGGACCTCAGTTTTCCATGAAGTTCACCTCTCACCTTATATATATTGTGATTTCATTGACCTGTTCATTTACCCAACCACTTCCCTGTTGGTGATGACTCCTCCTAGCAGGCTCTCTGCTGAAATGCAGAGAATTTTACATCTCTCAAAGGGCTACAACATTGTGACTGGTATTTTTACCAAAACCACACAGTGATCAGGATTTATGGTTGTGAGTTATCCCCCTACAAGCTGTCGAAGTATGTCCCCATGAGACTCTTTGCCCTGGAATACTTCAGGCAATTTAGTAGTGCAAATTTGACTCATTTCCATGGTAAAAGAAAAAAGGCACTGCTCAAGATAAGACATGAATTGGGCCCTTTTGTCTTCAATAAGAGGGAAGAAGCCTCAGATGACGCAGACAAGATACTAAGAGATGAACTTATACTAAAACAAAGCTTTTATTGGGCACCATATGACCCTGAACATTTCATAAGCTTTAGAAGAGTAAAAAACAAGTTTGCAGGATATGTGCACCAAAGAATCCCTCAAATTGAACAATATGCTAATCAACAAGAATGGGTAGAGGGTACACTAGTTGAATATCTTACTGAAGAAGAGAGGTTAGAAAAAGAAATGAAAGACTTTGAGAAGACAATTGATCTGGATTCTTTTGGACAGGTCCCTTTCACACTACCACAACACATTGGGACGAGCACATCATCTGCCACACCTTCACAACAACCTGCCCAAGAGACTACTCCACCTGCGGGAAAAGGCAAAGAAGTACAGCATTCAGAGCAGAAAAATACAATGGCAAATCAGCCAGCTACAGTGCAGTAAAAGGGTCAAGAGCAAGGCCTTTCAACACAAGCAAAGGCAACACAGATCCCTATGTTACAAACTCCTCTTAATGAGGAAAGAGCCAAAAAAAGGGACAACCCAGAAGAGACACCCACAGGGGCATCTACAGAATAGCAAGGGGAGAAGAGGAAAATGTTGAACCCCTACTCAGAAGAAGAGTTTACAGAGGAGACAACAGGCATCCTAATGGGTGAGGGAACATCTGAACAACACATCCCTCCATTTTTGGAAACATCTACTAGCTCATTTTAGCAGGAGCAAGAGAGACACCCTGGTGTGGAAGTTACATCCACCAAGCAACAGAGCAAGAAAGGCTCTAACATCAAGAGAAAATTCACTGAAATCAAGGCCAGGAATGAACCTGTAAGGTTCCATTTATATAAACAATTGTTAAGAATGGCTCCCACCAATCAACAAAGGCTAATGGAGGCCTATGATATTCAAGCAGGGAAGATGACCCTTAGTCACTTCAGGCCCATCACACAACAGCCACAGTCAGCTTCTGATTATATCAGGACCAATCTAGAAGTGCTTGCTAAAGACATCCACCCAATGGACCAGATTGAGTTACACAAACAGGCCGGAGAAATGGTATACTCTACCTTGGCAGACAAAGCATTACTGGCTCATAAACTGCAGAACTCATTGTACAACACTTCTGCCCAATTGGAGCTATAAAAGGCCTCCTCATTATCCAAGGATAATAGAATAAAATCCTTGGAAGAGATTATCATAGAATTGGGTCATGATCCAAAGGATCCCAAGGGCGCACAGGCCTTAATAAGAAAGAAAGAGGAAGACATAGCAGCCCTCAGAAAACAACTTAAGCTGCCAGCTACAATGCACCCTCAGACCACAAAGGTGGCACATCAAAGAGAAAAGGAGGATGTGGTAAGTTTATTAATGAGGATGAATCAAAGATTGCTAGACACAGAGAAATCCTTGGAAGCAACATTACAAGGAAAACAGGAGGAGTTGGCCTTTCAGCCAGCTCAAACAGCTCCAACTCTTACAATTCTTCCTCCATCAACAACAGGTACCTCGACTTCAGCAACAACTACAGCAACAGCAGGACAAGATGCCAACTTGAGCATGGAAGAGATGATGAAAGAAATAAAGGCTTTGGAAATCCAAATGGCAGAATTAAAAGAAACCAAGGAAAAAATGGCCATGATTGAGGTAAATTATGACAAATCAAAAATGACTGCGGCTGAGAAAACCAGAGAAGTGAAGGCCTTGGAGAATAAAATAAAAGCCTTGGAGAAGGACCTCACTCTTCATAAAACTCTAACAGAAATCAAGACTATTTTGTGGGATAAAATTGGCTAGTCTATTGCTGATCAATGGACAACAATACAGATTATTTTTTACCAGATGGAATTGATAGGGTTAGCTCAAAACGAGACTCAAAAGGCCAAAGCATTATTGGAAAACAAGCCTAAGCAAGCCAATCAATTGATTCATTTTTTGAATACTCATACCAGTGAGCAGCTAGCATCTCTAGACATTCAGAATAGGACAGAGACTATTTTGAGAATCAAGAAGGTGCTGACCATGAGGAATTTTGTTCAAACTATAGAAAGAAAATGTCAAGAAATGCAGACAGAGGTAAATGCCTTCAGACAAAAGTTTGCAGTATTACAGAGAAAAGGTTTACCCAGCTTATTCACTAGCAATGGGAGGCTATTAAAACAGGAATAGTATGCCCACATGCTAAATACCTATGTTACCAATCACATTACAACATCATCAAGCAGTTCAAAAGAGACAGTGCCTCCCTCTGGACAAAGTTTATATGATAAATTGGAAAATTTGTTTTACATTTAGCATGAGATAGAAGATCTCTTTGAAGTCCAGGAAAATTATTACAGGTAGACTGAAGCTGATGAGACATTGATTAAACTTAAAAAGCATCAATTACCAATAGATCAATGGTGGCAGAGCATGCTTGAGGTCTTGCCAAGGTAGTTTGATTCTCCTTTTTGTAAATTGTCTGCATTACAAGTAAATGGAAATATATGGGTCTCCTATTAGAAAATCAAATCAACAAAGAATGGAATTCGCGCTAAAAGTGTTCAAAACAAACTCAGAAACCGGTGGCAAGTGACAGGACATCAGGAACTCAAGTCAGAGAAGCAGCTATCAAACGACTATCTGAGCCAAAAAGTCAACAATAACAGGACACCTAAGGCGGCCGATACAGCATAGTTATTTCTTCATTCATTTCTACGTGGTTTTCCATATCAATTATTGCCCCTGCCAAAGTAGATGGATAAATTTATTACTTGATATTTTCTTATGGGATTTTTGTAAACTTTTTATAAATACTTTCTCAAGTTATGTATTGTTGTTGGCTGGTGAATATCATTCTGGACCTGCTCTATAAGTTTTGAGAACTCTTCTGAAATAAAAATCGCTGGAATGCTGTGTTGGTGAACTTGCTGGTTATGGAATCAATGGCAGAAGGATATATTGCAGAATTATCGTGTTAATACATGGAACAATACGTCTTCTTTACTCTTGTGTTATTATATGTGTGCTTTATTTATCAACTAAACATCATGTTCTAAGTTACAGGAAAAATGGATAACCCATAATTTACTTTGCTGTACTCTGTGTTCAATTTTTGTAATTTTTTATGTTTTCCACAGGACTAGCATAGGCAAGAATTCTTGACTTCTCTTGTCTCCCTGGTTCTTCCCCTCTAAATATCATCAAGGAATTCTTAACTAATCCCTGATAATGTTTACACAATTTCCCTCTGTTAAGATAATAAAAGATTCTTGATTGCCTTTCATTCCTTGACTTCATTTCATCTTATTTCAGTTTGAAAGTTGTTTTGTGTTTAATTATCTTGCTCTGTAATCTTCCTATTTCCAAAGGAACCATACCTAGAGGTTTATTTTCATTAGACTCCATCAACCCAGTGGTCTGAACTTCTCTCAAGTTATAGCCTTGTTCTATTGAATGTCATCTTCCAAACACCAAACAAAACTTGTGCCTCATAACTAGCCTAACACATAATCAAACAAATCTAAATCACAAAGAGAGATCCCTCTCTGGTTGTAGATTGGCTAGGATATGCAGCTAAAAGATTGGTTAGTGGTTACCTCGGCCGTATTCCCTTATGGAGGCAGGGAACAACCTGAGTTATAACACATACATCATTAAATTAACCACTGGTTAGATGAATAGTTCCAATCCCTACAACACTAAGAGATCTATCATCACCAACATATATATTTTTGGTGTTACAATCATTTAAAGAAGAAAACATGGCTTTGTTTTTGGCCATGTGATAAGAAGCTCCAGAATCAATGAGCCACTCATGAGAATGAGAATAGGAAGATACATTTAGTGCATAACCAGACTGAGATGCTTGAAAACCACATGCAAAAAGTGTTATTCCTGAAAATAAAGTTGAAGTTTAAGAGTACTCCAAATGGATGTTATGCTTCTTCATTGCTGCTTCCAAGGCTTGCATCTTCTTAAAGCATTTGGATTCTAAGTGGCCATCTTGATTACAAAAGTTGCAATGTCTATCAATCTTCTTCCCTTTGTTTTTATTTGCCTTATCATTTTGTTGAATTGATTTTTCATTGAGACTGAAATTTCTTAGGACCCTTGTTTAGTTTATGACCATTATTTTCAGGATATTTCTTCTTAAGATTCTTTGAATTTGGTTGTTGCTGGGAGGCTAAGGCTTCCTTAGAAGAGTTTCCAAGATTAAGAAGACCAAGATATAAGAGTTTTTTGTGTTATCTTATTAAAGAATCACAAAAGGCATCAAAAGAGGGGGACTTGTAGTTTTGTCCTTAAGAAATAAAGGTTTTTCTAGTAGAATGAAAGGTGGAAACAAACACAGAGTGGGTTGGTTCCAACTTAGTAAGAATGGAATAGATAAGGCTACCATCTTCTTTCTTAACCTTAACACCTTCCAAGAGAATTATAAGGGTCTTCAACTTGGACAAAAATATCTTCAATGGAAGAAAAATTATTGGGGTCCAACGTAAGAAATTCATTTTCGAGTTGATGGACTCTAATTTCATTTTTAATTCCAAAAACTTTAGTGAGTCGTTTCATTACTTCATTAGGGGTATAAAATTCTGCGATATGGAATCTAAGGTCTAAAGAAATAGACATCCCTATTAACCCACATGCTTGATAGTACCTTTTTTCCCATTTGGCTGCCTTATCTTCATCTTTAGGTTTAGTTTCTTGGCCTGAGACTATTCTATAAATACCTTTACCTCTAAGTAAATCCACAATGTAGGACCACCATGGAAGTAGTTTGTGCTATTAAGAATAACTTGGCATGGACTTTCCATTTTAACATAAACTAAAGTTGTAGATGCTCAAACTAAGTGTTCCAATGGAAATATCTTGAAAAATTAGGCTGATAAAAAAAAATGGTTCCTAGATGAAGAAGTTATAGTTTTTTGAAGAAAAGTTGTTGAAGATGCCGACGAAGTGTGTGAATGTGCGGAAGTGAATGATAATGTTATATTAAAAAAAATCCCCCTTCTTTCCAAACTTAATCTAAATAGTTCATGTAAAAAATATTGTATGTGACTCACTTCTATAAATAAGTGAAAGTCACCTTTACAATGGTACTTTATGAGCTACTCACTAAATTGTAACTTAAATAAAAGATAAAGAGACTTTAGAATTATAAGTGACTCACTTTTTATAATGGTTGAGAACACTTTTCCATAAAGTAACTTTAAAACATAAGTTACATGGGATTTTTGAAAAAGTAACTCAACAAAAAGAAAGAATTGAACCCAAGACCTCTATTCTCATAAACTTTGGACCAAGTGACCTAGTTTAAAAAGCTAGTAATTTTTGGAAAAGAGAAAGGGGATTTTTTGTTTCGATTTTGTTGTTGTTGTTGTTGTTGTTGTTATTTTATTTTTTATTCATTGAAGCTTTGGGGTGCATGCTTATTTGAAAAAACTCTTTTTGCATACAAAACAAAAAACCACACAATCCAACATGGACATGCAAAAAAAAAACCTTATGGCTTGAAGTTAGCTTTCGGCAGAAACTAAAATTTTTCCTCAATGTTTCTGATTTTCCGAGATCACACTAAGGCACAGTAGAAAAGAGCATATGCATGAGAAAAATATTTCCTTTCCATTTCTGATTTTCCCAAATCACATAGAGTTGCGGGGCAAAGAGCATACGCAGAAATCAAAGGTATAGATCTGGTAATAAAAAATAGAGAGCTAAATAAACCGAAATAAATAGAGAGATGAATAACTAGAACTGCAAATAAAGATTGTATACCTCCAAATCTTAAAAATGACGTAGCTAGGGCTACCGGAAACCTTTTCGCATGAAACGAAAGGAGTTCCTGACTGGAAAAAATGCTCCTAACACAATAGAGTAGTCTTATTGGCCCGAAAGCAGTAAAAAACAATAGATCTAGGAAACAATAGTTAGATGTAGTTGCACCAGCTTCGGATTTGGATCATCAACAGATGCAGCCCTCAAATAGCTCTGAAACCATGTAGGAATTTACAAGGTAAGTTCCTCAGATAGAAAACTAAAGGACATAGCTCATAAATAGATCACTAATCAATACACCAATATTCTTGATGTGGTAAAAACCCTCAAAGAGGAAAACAGTGCACGACCTGAGCCAATGCGACCACTTCAGACAATTTATTAATAAAATAAAGATAATTTACATAAGCTTTTCTCATGAACGGTCACCCTACAAATGACCCTCCAAGCTCTTTAAATAGAGATCATGGACCAATCGGGTGTTAAGCCACGGATCAAGTGTTGGTAATACTGAGGAGAGAATGAACCGTTGGATCACTTAATGTCTAGAACATATCATGACCGTGGGATTGTAAGTTACAAAAGTACATAGTAAAAAAACACACTTTACCTAACTCTACACTAGACCAAGTTATACTTGAATATTTCCTATGTGTCGGAATATCCTAACATGGGGCTGCAGGAGAGAGCTATCATTCAGTGGAGCTTTCACACTTCTTGGGCTAACGTAGAAGGTAGAGATTAGGCACACGTGGGAGGTGGAGACTCAACCATTGAGGCCGATCTTTGTCAGGGGAGATAAGGGAAGCATTAGTGGAGGTGATTGCTACCTTTCTGGAGTGTTTGAGGAGGATTTTGTTGGTATATTGGCATACAATGTGCTTTAGCAGTTTTGGAGGGCGTAGGGCCTTTTGGGGGTCGAATTTGGGAGGTTAAAATCATGCCAAACCATTTATGGGTTTTTCCTGAGGAGCCTATATATAAATTTGTAGAATGTTTTGAGCACTGGAGGTGGGATTTTCAACCATATCTTTGCAGCAAACAATGCATAATTGCGGGGAACTACATAGTGCAGTAGTTGGTCAGTTCATTGTAGCTTCGGGTTGTAATTGCTTCACCTAGGCTTTCCTCCACTTGCCTTTGAGGCAATCCCATGTGCATTTCTTCTATATTTTGTACTCTTGCACCAATTTATAATAAAATGGCTTAGATGCTTCCATATTTTGGATAGTTGTGGGTATTTTCTAATTATTTTGAAATTTCTATGGTGAAAATTGGTATATGCTTACATATCACTATTTTTCCTATTTTGGAACATTACAAAACACTAGAAAACAAAGGTTTCTAAGACATCAAGGGAAGAACAAGGCCCCAACACCAAATTTACATAGTATTCATAGCTTGGTTAGGAAAATACACTTGTCTACTCAAATTATACCAGTCTATTGTTAAATTTGTTAAAGCAAGCATGCTTACTCATGCAAATAACTTTGTAGCTTATTATATTGACAACAACATAGAGTTTTATGAAACTAACGTAACCATGAAAAACCATAAGCAATCATTTTGCATAAGTATACATGAATATCAACATTCCTCCATTTATAGAGTTAATCCACATACTTTCATATCACATATTAGACATTATTATTCATCAAAGGCACAAGTATATACACAAGTAGATACACTTATATGATTAACTTGGATGGTTGATGTCTAGTAACTAAAGGAGGGGCTTCAACTCTCCTCTCAACCATAGGTGAGCTACAATGCAATCTTTCTTGCAGTTGAGCACCCCCAAGCTAGATTCAGAGTCTATGGATTTGATTGCTCAAGGGAAATCCACACTGATGTCAAGTCAACCAGACAAGAGAGGGAGTGCACTATCCAGGCGGTTTATCAACCTCCTCATGCCGTAAGTATCATATTCTCTTTTGACTCTCTAAAAAATATCACAAATATTTCATACAAGGCTCAATGAAGTTCTACTAGGTTCTAGTAGAATGATCTCACTCTATGGGTGGTTTATGAGCTGGATTTTCAAGGCAAGCATTGCAGGAGTCTAGAGCCCACTATCTAGTTGGTTTATCAGCTTACTTTATATGTACTTGAGTGGTTTATCAACCTCCAGGGCAAGCACTTATTGGTTCATCAACCTTTCTCAACAAGCACTTATTGGTTCATTATCCCTTTTGAGCAGGCACTTGAGTGTCTTAGCCTACCAAGTGGTTTATCAACCTTCCAACAAGCAACCCAATGCTATATTGGCCCTTTCGACAAACTCTAACTGGTTTATCAGCTCTCTAGTAAGCACTTAGAGGTCTAACAATTGAGACAGGAAGCACTAATTGATTCAATCTCTCCACCATATCTTCGTTGGCCCTTCACACCAGAATACAACCAATGATCACATTAAAAGTTTTAGGGAAGGATGTCCCACATAGGGTATTAGATCACAATCTTCTTCCCTTCGAAATTGCACTTCCTTCACATACACCCCATTTCTCGCATGCTTTGCATATGTCGTTGTCTCTCTCTCCTTGCCTTCTTCGTGTATGTATCCTCTTTGTGTTCTCTTTACTTGTTCTTCCTCTTCTCATCTCCTCTGCCTACACCTCATCCTTTCTTTTCTCTTGCATGTTAGTTTTTCTCCTAACACGTCCCATGAGAACATGGACAACATGGCATCTTCATTCACTTCAAACTGCCCATACACAACTTTCATGTCTGTTGAGCATACCATTAATTTGTCAAGGAGATGGATGGGAAAATTAAATGAAGTGGCTTGGGTTTGGGTTTGAACACATCACAAGCAACTCCTCCTCCTTAGACCTTTGAATCCATCTCCACTCCACCTGCTCAACCATATTTGCATTTTCACATTTATTGACATAAGAAAATATACATGGTGATTTTTACATGGGGCAATGAAAGGGATTGTTATAATGAAAAGGAATTTGGATTGGAATTGGAAACATTATTAAATGGTGCCATAGATGTAGTCCCTGGCATGGAATATCCTCGTCATGATTCACTTGTACAAGTAATACGTAATTGTGATGTAAAAACGAACAATGTCCTTTTAAGTGATGATATGTTTGGACATGTAAAAATTATGGGATTCAATCATGCAACCTCTACTAATTCATTTGTCTCAACACATGCTTTGAATGGATCATGGGAAAATTTTCCCTGGGTTTTATTTTTAAAACATTAATTATACTTGTTTTTCATTTATTAATAATTTTGATATTGGTTGAATAAAACTTCATCATGGTTTTCTCAAATTAAATGTATGGATCATACCACAAAGGAAGATGTTTATAACTACATAATTTTGTTAATGGTGATGCATACTAGAGCAAGGCCAACTATTAATATGTTTTTTGAAGATCTTAACCTACACTAGACTTTGATGAACTTTGTATTACAAAACATATTGAAAAAGGTAATTACTAATTTAAAACAAACTTTTAATGTGGTGGATGGAGATGTGTTTGAAGAAAATGATGTATATATATGTCAACTTTCTTTTCTACATGTTCCTTTGCTTTCATCAAAAAGTTCACTTGAAGTACAACTCTTTGTGAGAGATGCATGATAATGACATTAGGTAGTTTGCTTTCATCAAAAGGTTCACTTGAAGTACAACTCTTTGTGAGAGATGCATGATAATGGCATTAGGTAGTCTCATATTGGATTTGGTAAGAAATATGAGATTCACATGAAGCATGTTGACACAATCTCAAAGCCTAGGGCCTGCAAGTATTAATCAATTTAAAACTATTGTAGTCTAGCATCGACCTAATTATTTCTACAAACAAATCTAGGTAGCAATCCCTTGAAAGGAGATGTCTCACTTGAGAAATATGATAGAAAAACCAGTTCAGAAATCATGAAATTTACTAACCAACCTATCTAAAACTTGGACACAATACACCTAAACAGATCATACAAAGCAAAAAAAGAATCATATATAAGGAGGTCATTCATCCTTATGCAACAAAAATAAAAAATTATAATGGGTCCTATAAAATTATTATGAATTAGAATTCATTGCATATCTAAGAGCAGCATTGTTGTGACTCAAAACACGATATATATCCAAATGCAAGCATAAGTCAAGAGCATCTTTTTAAAACTAGCTCAAGTCCTTATACAAATTCCCTTATAAAATGCAAGTAAAAGTAAAAGCAAATATCCGTCTGTAAAAGTAAATGTACTGGGGTTAAAACTTCCGACGGGTCTCAAAGTCCCAAAAATTGTTCGTGAATGGAGTTGTGACAACTCCGTTGTGCAATTTGATGGGCGTATACTTCTTTTCCTTTGCCTCGCACGCTGTAAGTAGCTATGAGAAAGTCAATATCATACGTTGTATTCATTCACCCTCTCCACTGCATTTTATTTTTAGTTTCAAGCATCCTGCCGGCTCCCCACTTTTATTTTTCTCCTCTTTGTCTTCTTCATTTTCTCATCTTTTGCTAAATCAAATCACAATGATCGAAAATCATTGTTGGAATTCAAATCCTTTATTGCCTACGATCCTCAGCAATCCATGGCCAACCGGAGTCCCACCAATCCGTTGTGCAACTGGACTGGTATCACCTGCACCCGCCGCCATGAAATGGGCAGAGTCATGGTTCTCAACCTCGCTGCTATGGATCTGCGAGGCCCCATTTCTCTTTCTCTCGGCAATTTGTTGTTTCTCCTCTCGCTCCGTCTTCCACACAATGCTCTCCACGGTGATATTCCATCTCAATTAGGACGTCTCTTCTGTTTGAGGGTGCTCTGGTTATTCAATAACTGATTGGAAGGAAGCATTCCGAGTCACCTTGTCGGTTGCCATAATTTGGTTGACTTGAGACTCTCACATAATAATCTAAGTGAAAGTATTGCCGTGGAGTTGGATTCCCTCCAACATTTAGAGACGCTTTACTTGGGAGCAAATGATCTCATAGATACTATACCCTCTTCTTTGTCAAATGCCTCTAGTTTGATTGACTTGTAGATTTCCATAAACAGTCTCACTGGAAGCATTCCACAAGAATTGGGCCTCCTCACTAGTCTGCAAACGTTTTACCTTCATACAAATCAATTGTCAGCCATCATTCCAACTTCTTTGTCAAATCTATCTAAGTTAATTGACTTGCAGATTTCCACAAGCAACCTTACTGGCAGCATTCCACAAGAACTGGGCCTCCTCACTAATCTGCAAAGGCTTTACCTTCATAGAAATGAATTGTCAGGCAGCGTTCAGAGTCACCTTCGCAGTTGCCATAATTTGGTCAACCTGAGCCTCACATTTAACCGTCTAAGTGGAAGTATGTCCACAAGAACTGGGCCTCCTCACTAATCTGCACAAGAACTGGGCCTCCTCACTAATCTGCAAAGGCTTTACCTTCATATAAAGTAATTGTCAGGGAACATTCCAAGTCACCTTGGTGGTTGCCATAATTTGGTCAACCTGAGCCTCACATATAACCGTCTAAGTGGAAGTATTCCCATGGAGTTGGGTTACCTAGCACATTTGGAGACGCTTTACATGGGAGCAAATGAATTGTCAGGCATCATTACCACTTCTTTGTCAAATCTATCTAGGTTGATTTACTTGGATATTGCCATAAACAACATTCCACCAGAATTGGGTCACTTTTTTAGTTGGCAAGAACTCTCCCTTTCTGAAAATGAATTGTCTGGCACCATTCCCACTTCCTTGTCAAATCTATCTAAGTTAATTGATTTTCAGATTTCCACAAACAACCTTACTGGCCGCATTCCACAAGAACTAGGCCTCCTCACTAATCTGCAAAGGCTTTACCCTCATAGAAATTAATTGTCAGGCAGCATTCCGAGTCACCTTGGCGGTTGCCATAATTTGGTTAACCTGAGCCTCACATTTAATAGTCTAAGTGGAAGTATTCCCATGGAGTTGGGTTCCCTAGCACATTTGGAGACGCTTTACTTGGGAGCAAATGAATTGCCAGGCATCATTCCCACTTCTTTGTCAAATCTATCTAGGTTGATTCACTTGGATATTGCCATAAACAAACTCACTGGCAGCATTCCACCAGAATTGTGTCTCTTTTCTAATTGATAAGAGCTCTCCCTTTCTGAAAATGAATTGTCCAGCAACATTCCCACTTCTTTGTCAAATATCTCTTCCTTGGTTGAGTTCTCAGTTTATGTAAACATGTTAACAGGGCACATTCCATTGGAGTTTGGTGCTAAGCTCAACAACTTGAATATTCTCACTATATGGGGAAATCAGCTCAATGGAAACATACCAAATTTTATTGGAAATTGTTCTAAACTCAAATTACTCTATCTAGACCATAACTATTTGAGTAGGAGTGTGTCGGTGGAGCTAGGTAAGCTATCCCTTCTTGAACAGCTAAATTTGCATTCTAATCAACTTGATAGTGGCAGTGATACCAGCATGCCCTTTCTGACAACACTTACCAATTGTTCCCCCTTACAACAACTATAATACTTAACATAATAAACTAAGTGGTATTTTGCCAATATCCATAAGCAAACTTTCTAGCAATTTATCTGAGTTGTCACTATCAAGCAACACAATTGAAGGAAACATCCCTTTGCAGATTAATAATCTTAGTTGCTAGCCTTTCTCGATTTAAGTGGAAATCTTTTCAATGGTAATCTTCCATCATTGCAAAGCCTTGTAAAACTAGAATAATTGAATCTCAAAAACAATATATTGGAAGGAAACATCCCAAATCACTTTACACCATTAAAACATCTTGATCTCTTAGACTTTAGTATAAACATGCTTTCTAGAAAGAAAAAAAATCCTAATCCATTATGTCACCTTAAACAACTAAGGACCCTTTCTCTTCATCACAACTGCTTATCAGATAAGATACGTCCCAACTTAGGAGATTGCACAAATGTGGAATTGCTTAACTTGTCTCATAATAGATTCAGTGGAAGTATACCACATGAAATTTCTAAGCTTTCTAATCTAGCTTTCTATTTGAACTTGTCATGGAATTTATTACAAGGCTCATTGCCCACAAAGACTAGTAAGCTTCATATGGTTCTAGTTATAGACATTTCTGCCAATCAACTGACTGGGTTTATCTGAGTTATGTTTGGAAATTGCATTGCACTAAAATCATTGAATTTATTTTGAAATGCTTTCCAAGGTTCTATTCCATATTCACTAGGAAAATTATTTAATCTCATGGTCCTATATCTCTCTTTAGACTCCCTATTAGGTACAATACCAGTTTCTCTCCAGAGATTGAAAATGCTTCAATATTTAAATTTATCTTTTAACAAGCTCACTGGTGTAATCTCAGAAGGAGAATTTTCTGTAAATCAAACAATCTCCTTAATTGGAAATCCTAGTTTGTGTGGACTGCAAGTATTTTTGTTAAATGCATGCCCAACATCAAGTAGTCATTATAAATTTCTCAAAGTTGTACTGTTGCCAATTTTTGGTGCTGCCTTTATATTATGT
Source organism: Pinus taeda (assembly GCA_000404065.3). Classification (NCBI taxonomy): domain Eukaryota; kingdom Viridiplantae; phylum Streptophyta; class Pinopsida; order Pinales; family Pinaceae; genus Pinus; species Pinus taeda. The sequence goes on along the minus strand of APFE031003667.1, from coordinate 132,551 downwards.
TCTCTATTCTTAGCATTCCTTTGCAGAGGGAAATTGAAAATACGAAGCTTTGATTTTCCACCAACTATTTTCCAAAAAGTACAGCACCAAAGGATCTCATATCAAGAGTTTGCTAAGGTAACAAATGGGATTATTGAGGCTAACTTGCTAGGAAAGAGTAGTTTTGGGTCAATTTATAAAGGAATTTTGAGTGATGGCACACTTCGTGCTGTGAAAGTTCTTAATTTGCAAAATGATCAAGTTGAGAAGAGTTTTGAAGTAGAAGGTAAAGTATTGCAAAAGATTTGGCATCGAAATTTTGTGAGAATCATAACATCATGTTCTAACCTCCATTTCAACGGTTTAGTGTTCAAGTTTATGTGTAATGAAAGTTTGGAAAAGCATTTGCACCCTCATAGAGATGACAAAAATGGTAAGAAAGAGTGTGAATTGTCATTAAAATCACGATTAGATATTGCCATAAATGTGGCCCATGCCTTAGAATATCTTCACCATGATTCCCCTATGCAGTAGTGCATTGTGATATAAAACCAAGCAACGTGCTTTTGGATGAAAATATGTCAGGGCATGTAACAGGTTTTGGAATTGCAAAATTAATTGGTGCAACCTCTACTAAGTCACTTACTTCAACACTTGCTTTGAAAGGATCGACAGGATATATTGCCCCAATTATGGCTTTTCAAAACATTAGTTATTTTTGTCTCTCCATCATTAACAATTTTCTGTGATTTGATTGAATAAAATTTGATCATGGTTCCTTTGATGGCAGGGTATGGATTGAGTGAACCAATTTCTAGCAAGAGAGATGTTTATGGTTATGGCATTTTGTTATTAAAAATACTTACTCTAAAGCAGCCCACTATCAACATGTTTGCTGGAGACCTGAACTTGCATAAGTAGGTGAACTTTGCATTTCCAGACAAAATAAAAGAAGTAATTGACAACACCATACTTAACGAGATGGAAGCAGATGCATATGATGCATACAAATTTCTACATTCATTGCTATATGGTTTGCTTTGTTCAAAAAATCCACCTGAAGAACGACCAACCATGAGAGATGTGGTTGTTGTGTTGGAGACTGTGAAAGAGAATTTGGTGAGAAATATAGTTGTTTTTAGGAGACTAGAAAGAAGCATATCATATTTGCTTGTTAATAAAAGTGCAGCAAATATTGATGCAACTACATCAAATGACCAAAGTTTTTCTACTTTTAAGATTGTTAAAATTGCAATTGCAAAAACTTCCTGTCTTGTTCTTGTTCTCGTTCTTTCAATGGAAAGATTTATATTACTTTTAGATACTAAAGCAGATTCCTATTATTATGATATTAAATATTCATAATCATGTTCAACATGAATATTAGATTTCTTGCAATACTATATTAATTGGATTGCATGCTTGTATCTTTTTTAACATGCTAGTAGTGACGTCATGGTAAGCTTAGATACTTACAATGTCAATCGCAAAGACTTGACATAAACTAATATTGAAAAACAAGCTAGTAATTCAAATGGCTAGCAGCAGAGTTCCAACTAGGAAACATGGTATTGGAATTAGTGAAGGCATTGGTTATTTTCAACTATCTATGGCTATATGGTTTGCTACCATGCTAATGGTGGATAATGGTGGATAGAATAATAAATCCTTAAAATGACCGACATTTAAAGGCCTCTATTTTTATTTCATGTTTATCACAAAACTTAAATGAACGAGGAACAAGATTAGGTAACATTTACGGATCAAGCGGCCAGAAGAATTTCTATTGGCCATGACTATGTCTCTTCGTGATGTTACTGGTTCTTCAAAGTTCACATTGTCTTACTAAAAGTTTTTATTCGAAGTGATGTGTCTCAAAGAAATTTAAGTGTCGATAATATCGGTGATATTTTCTGAAATATCGTAAATATCGTGATAGTTTCAGACAAACGGTATTTCGGCAGGTAAATATGGTGATATTTTCAAATTTGAAAATATTACGATATTTTGAAAATCTCTGTTAAATAAGGATATTTTGAAAATATCGGCCAAATATCATTATTGTAAATTTATATATTTAAGAATCTGAAAAAAAATTGATTTTTTTTTATGTTTGCGGATAAGATGCTTTCAGAACCCTCCCCAATATTTTGCCGATAAAATGTTTTCAGAACCCTCCCCAATATCTTACCGATACCAATATTTTCAACACTTCCTTGTCACTGGTTGTGATTGTTCATAGTATAGTTGCAGAATAAAGTAAACTGTATATTATCAAACATCCTAGTTTATAGGCTCGTATGGCTTCTCTACCTTTGGCAGATCAGGGTCTTGGTTTTTGCTTTTCCCTCTATTGACTCCAATTCACTCACCAAGGGGTCATTGCACAATTTGGATGCATTTTCAATACCATTACTCTATCAACAGGATAATAGTCGTAGCACATGTGGCATAACTTGTTAGGAATTGTTGGACTTTTGGACTTAATTGTCTCCATCATTATTATAATCTAGAGTAGCCTTATTGCCTGATGTCTTCTTAAGTTGCAGAGTATCAGTTTTGCTTCAAGATCCCTCCCTGTAGTAGAGTTATGATGTTCTGCTTAGTATTACTGTGTCTTTGACTTGCTTGTTTCAAAGTAATCTAATATGCACATGGATTTTTAACATAAAAGTTATGAGATCCCATTTTGCATGTGTCACTACTGCCATTTTTGCTACCAATTTCAGTGGCATTTCCATATTGACATGAGTGGCCCAAATGATGTAATTTCTATTTCACTAGTTTTGATGTGATTGTGTTGAAGCCATTGATATTTTCCATATTTTCAGAGGGCACTTAGCCTGCAAGCATTGGCCTTATGAAGACACTGATTTTATAGCCACTTATAACTTCTTGTAATGAAAAAGGGTTGATTTAGAGGGAAGTAATCAACTGCACTGCATACTCTCATTTTAGTATTTTCCCTCCTTAATAACATTTCAGTGCAGTTTCTGGCAATTCATGAACTAGATTATTTAAATACATGCCATCTTCAAAAATGAGAGTCAGGACCTATATACATCGCTAACTTGCTTAAAGTAGTTGTCAAAGTGTTGGTTTTCTGTAGAACATTTAGCTAAAGGATTGATCAGCACGACATTGAAATCAGGTTGTTTTTCATCATCAAAGTTGGTAGGAGATAATGGATATTTTGGTGTTGTTAACCCTGATGAGCTTACCCTCAATTTTGTTGTTCTGAATCCTAATGATGTATAAATATAAAGAATATGATCCGTTATGAAGGTTGTTGTGCTCTAAAGGTTTTACCTACTGGGAGCATTTGCAATCAGATGGGCTAATTTTACATCTCACTTTAAATCGTTTTGCAAGATCAAGAATGGCTTTTGGAACCTCGGCATTCTTCTGATTTTAGTTATTGGTCCGAATTTCAATTTACCCCTTCATTCTTGTTAGTGTCATCTCCTTGATTATATAGAGTCCTCCCTTCATCTTATGATCGATGGTAAAGAATTGAGCACTAGCATCGTTGGCTTGGTTGCAATGCATCTACTCAAACAAACTATACTTAGGCACATAAGATGTTCTAGGAACTCACCTTTGATATGCTTTTCAACGTGCTTGTACCCACTTGTCTCACACATCACTCTTGGTTAAATTTTGGACATAGATAATTTTTTCTACCCAATCAAATTGATTTAGAATGAGTGATGACTAGTTTTTCCTTATTCAAATCTTTTAGTGTCATAACAAAATGAATATTTTAAATCTTTGATATCTTTTGCACATGTTTTTTCCATGTGCAATGATTTTTTAGGGATTTCTTTTCTTAGCTAGATCAATGGAATTTTTGAACTAGCAACCTTCACACAAGAAATGTCTTAAGAGTACAGTCTATCATCAATTGTTCTACCTTGAGTGATTTCTCGATCTACTTATCTTGCCTATGACATTTACTTGAAAGAAAAACGAGCCTACACATATCATTGGATGGCATAGCTAGGGCTTTAATTAGATTGGGAATGAGTTTGTGACATTTGGAAAGAGTTCAGAAATCCCAATTAAGTATTTTTAAGGATTGGGTTAGTTGGTCGAATTCTCGACATCTTGGGTGCTTGCACACATCTCATCTATACCTGGAAATATCAGATTGACGCATTCAAGGAGATTGTGTTGGTTTGAGTGGTTAATTAAACAAGAAAGTAATGAAACCGAATAACTGATTTGAAACCAAAAGAATCACATAAGTAAACACAGGATTTTACGTGATAAAACCTTGACAATATGTCAAGGAAACATCCACACGGCAAGGGATTGCATCTTTATTAAATCAAAAATGATTCTCCATGATTCAATAGTTCGGGCATTCATCAATTTTATAAGAATCTCATCCGTTACATAACCATTGTTTCGGTATAAACCAAACTTCGCAGTAACTAATACAATTTTACACATATTTACATAATTCGTTGTCAAATTTTAACAAACTCCACTTTGACAACAATTTTCCTAATCCCTTGCCCATGACCATTCATCATCTCTTCTACAAGCCAAGAGAAGTTAAACACACATATTTACATAATTTGTTGTCAATTTTAAAAAAACTCCACTTTGACAACAATTTTCCTAATCCCTTGCCCATGCCCATTCATCATCTCTTCTGCAAGCCAAGAGAAGCTAAACACCATCGCAACATCTCTACGGTAACTGGCTTCATGAATATGTCTACACAATTCTATCGTGTATGGACCTTCTTGAGAGCTACTTTTTTGCCATCGATCACATGTCTCAGAAAATGATACCTTACATCAATGTGCTTGGTCTTGCTGTGATAAGCTGGATTTGTAGCCAAGTGAATAGCACTCTGCCTGTCATAGAGTACATTCACTCACTCCTACATCCTCCCAATCTCATCAAGTAGACCCTTTAACTAATTTTCTTCTTTACTGGCATCTCAAGCAGCTATATATTTTGCTTTGGTAGTGGAAAACACAACTGTTTCTTGAAGCTTTGACATCCAACTAATTGCTCCACCTACAAGAGTAAAGACATAACATGTAGTAGATCTCTTTTTGTCCAAATCACTTGCATAATTAGCATCCACATATCTGCAAATTGATCCTTCACTACCATTAAAGATGATGCAATGATCACTTGTGCCTCTTAAATACTGAAGCACCCATTTCACTGCTCGCTAATGTTCTTCACCTGGATTTGCCATTAATCTACTGACAACTCCAACTGCACGTGAACTGTTAGGTCTTGTAGATACCATCACATACATTAAATTGCCTACAACATTTGCATATGGCACATGAGACATATACTGCTTTTCTTCATCAGTTCTAGGACTAAAAACCGAAAAAAGCTTAAAGTGGGAAGCTAATGAAACATTAACAGGGTTCACACTGATCATACCGAAATTTTCAATTACTCTTTCCACATACTTCGGTTGTGATAACCAAAGCTTACCATTTTTCTTGTCTCTATGTATCTCCATGCCCAATATATGTTTTACTGCTCCAAGATCCTTCATATCAAACATCCTAGAGAGCTGAGCCTTTAACTTGTTGATCTCTTCCATGCTTTTGCTTACAATAAGCATATAATCAACATACAAAGCTAATATAATGAATATGCCACTGAAACTCTTGAAGTATACACAATGATCATACTCACTTCAAATAAAGTTTTGGCTCACCATGAAGGAGTCAAACTTCTTGTATCATTGTGTGGGAGACTACCTCAGGCCATGCAATGATTTCCAAAGCCTGCAAACTAATCTTCTGCTGTGATCTTGTACAAAACCTTTTGGTTGTTCCATATATATCTCTTCATTCAAATCGCCATGTAGAAAAGTTGTCTTAACATCTAACTGTTCTAACTCAAGGTTAAGTAATGCAGTTAGTGACAACACAGTACAAATCGAAACAAGTTTTACAACTGGTGAAAAAATCTCATGAAAGTCAATACCTTCAACCTGAGAATACCCTTTTGCTACTGGCCTCGCCTTATACCTTTCGATACTCCCATCAGCTTTCCATTTTAAATTGAAGACCCATTTGCACCCAACAAAACTTCTCCCTTCAGGAGGTTCTACAAGATCTCAGGTATTGTTCTTGGCTAAGGAATCCATTTCTTCTTCCATAGTCATTATCCACTTTTCACTATCTGTATCATCTACTACTTCCTAATAACAAGAAGGTTCCCCATCTTCAGTAATCAAAGAAAAAGACGAAGAAGAATCTTCATACCTTTTGGGAGTTTTTCTTTCCTTTGTAGACCTTCTTAGAGTGACTGGTTGCTGAACTAGTTCAGAAACTTCAACAGTTTCCTTTGTATCTTCATCACCTTTTCCTCCATAAGTCTCTCCTTCCTTTCGAATTTCAAGAAAAGGTCTATCCTCCAACTGAATTTATTGATTTGGCAATACATGTTCCTATTCAATTCTTTCAACATTTGATTTTAAAAGAGAATATTCATCAAGTGTTACATCTCTACTAATGACTATCTTCCGTGAAATAATATCCCACAACCTGTATCCTTTCACCACATAGTCATACCCAACAAAGACATAACATTTCGATTTTGGGTCTAATTTTGAACATTTTTTTTTAGGAATAAGAGCATAAACATCACAACCAAGTATCCTTAAATGTGAATAATCACAAGACTGACTTGACCAAACTTCTCTAGGAATTTTTCAATTAGTTGCTACTAAAGGTGATCTATTAACTAAATAACAAGCAGTGTATACTGCTTCTGCCCACAACTCCTTTTGCAGGTTAGCATTGCTGACCATGCTGCTGGATCTTTCCATAGGAGTCTGATTCATAGTTTAGCAACACCATTTTGTTGAGGAATATAAACAACATTTTTATGTCTAACAATTCCTTCATCCTTACAATATTGTTCAAATTCTAGAGAAGTAAATTCACCACCATTGTCATTTCTTAAATATTTAATTGATTTGCGTGTTCTTTTTTCTACCATTGCTTTAAATTGTTTAAAGACATTGAATACATCAACTTTCTTTTTTAACATAAAGACCCAAACTTTTTGGGAGAAATCATCAATAAATGTTAAAAAATATAAATCACCTCCATAAGATACAATAGGAGATGGTCCCCGCAAATCAGAATGAATATAGTCCAAAATTTATTTACTATTATGACTTCCAGTTTTAAATGTCCGTTTACACTGTTTTCCATACACACAATGTTTACAAAAATCCAGCTTCAAGGATTTCAAATCTTGGAGTAATTTACAGTTTATCAGTACCTGAAGACCTTTTTCGCTCATGTGATGCAATCGTTGATGCCATAAGCGAGTACCTTCTTCTTCTTTCTTTGACTCAATCGTTGCTTCACTGGCTTGAGTAATTCCTTTGAGTCTGTAAAGATTTCTAACCTTTTCTGCTTTCATAACAACTAGGGCACCTTTTGAGACTTTTAACACTCCATTCTAACCTATAAAATTCTATCCATCCCAATCCAACACTTCCAAAGAAATCAAATTTTTCTTCAATTTAGGTACATGTCTAACACTAGTTAATGTTCTAATTGTGTTATCATACATTTTAATCTTGATATTTCCCATATGAATAGTCTGACATGATACATTATTACCCATAAACACAAAACTACCATTTACAACTTCATATGAAATAAACCAATTTCTGTGTGGACACATGTGATGAGAAGCATTAGAGTCTAACATCCAACTTTCAAAATCCTGAGAGAAATTACATACAGGTAAAGTTTCATCTATCATACATAATTCTTCAGCAAATAAAACTTCATCTATCATACTTGAATCAACCTGATTTTCTTCCTTCTTTGGGTTATCAGACTTCTTCCGTTTCCAACAGTCTTTCTTGAGGTGTCCAATTTTATTGTAGTACCAACATGTCGCCTTTGGGTTATCAGACTTCTTCTATTTCCAATAGTCTTTCTTGAGGTGTCCAATTTTATTGCAGTACCAACATGTTACCTTACACTTCTTTCCCTTTGATTTTGATCTGGAAGATCCCCTTGTTTTTATCCTCTTTCCTTTGGTTGTCCTCTGGCTATCATGGCTTTTGGTGCAGCTATTTCAGTGTTGGGATTTCTTTCATACTTCTTTAGACAACAGAGCTCTCACAACTGATTCAAATTTCAAAAAATCAGCAGTGCTCAAACCGATTGAAGTTACGAAGTGGTCCCACGACTCGGGAAAAGAACACAACAAGGTTATAGCTTTGTCTTCTTCTTGAGTTTTAACTTCCATATCTGATAATTGCCATATAAGTGTATTAAAAACATTTAAATGTTTTGCAACTTTTTTACCCTCCTTCATCCGTAGAATGTACAATTGTCTTTTCAAATCAATTCTATTGGTTAACAATTTGTCATATATAGTTTTTCTAGTTTTTCCCATAAACTTGCAGTTTTACTCTCTTCAACAATGTTGAAGATAATTTCATCTACCCGGCATAACCTGATGTTACTGAGAGCTCGGGCATCCAAGTCCTCCTAGTCCGAATCTGTCATGCTCATTGCTAACATGTTTCTTACTCACCCCATCCAATGCTTCGTGTAACCCTTGTTGCACTAGCAAATCCCTAACTTTTAGTTTCCATAAAGCAAAGTTGTTCTTGCCGGTGAATTTCTCCACCTAGAACTTTGCATTCATCATCTTGGCCATTTGTTTCCTCCTAGGGTTTCAATCTTTCAACTCAGATTTCTTAGAAAAAATTGATTTAAAAAAAAATGATTTGTCTTCTTCCAACAAGGGCTTTCAATTTTTTCTACTAAAAAAAAAAATTAGAATTTTGTTCCTTTCCAATTTTTTTATTTTTTTTTCTTCAAATAGACTGAAAAATCTAAAATAGTTTTCTGAAAAAATTCCCTTTAGTTTCAGTTTCCTGGACAAAACCTTCGTTCTTCAATGAAACCCTTTTCTGGAAAAAATTTCACAAATTCCCTTTCTACAATTCTGAGTCTTTTAAAAAAAAAGGACACCCTTTAAACACACCCTTCAACAAATTTCTTAAAAAAAAAACTTGTTTTTCTTTCCTTAATGAAACCCTACTCTTAACTTCTGAAAAACATTCCATTGGTTTTTGAGCCAAAAAAAATTATGCTTTTAAAATAATAATTTTTCTGTAAAAAAAATACGCGGCTTTTACATGGCTTTCTGCTGATCCAAAGGATCACATGACTTTATGTTGACTGCAACAACGCACTTTATTTTATATATAAAAAAATTGAAACAACAACTCCTTCAGCCTCTGCCCATGCAGACAATTCAACTGACAACAACCTTTAAGAAAAAACAGTATTCTACAAAGAAACCAGCCGCTGGAAAAATGACAGTTTTTCCCTTTTTCTTTCCAACTGTAGTGACAGGCTTTCTCTCGTTTTCTTTCTAGCAGCATACTTTAGCTATCGAGTGGGTGCCTCTGCAACTCTCAAAAAAACTGGCTCTCTCTATCAGAATTCACGCACAATTAAAAAAAAAAAAAAAAAACCTTTCACCAGGTAGACGCAATGTTCTTCCTTTTCGGCTCTGACAAATTCAGTCTGAACGCTCTTCCTTTCTAGCTTTGACCGACACTTCAACCAGCAGTGTTAAATAAAACAACTTCTTCATACAGGCTCATTCAAATGAACCTTATCTCCTTCAACTGAACTTCCTCAATGACCCAAATGCTCTAATACCAATTGTTGGTATGAGCAGTTAATTAAACAGGAAAGAAATGAAACTGAATAATGTTAAGTTCCCTCTCCCATAACGGCCGCCGACGATTTGGAATCTGTCTACCGCCAAGTTAGCTCCCTTTACTGCCAATTTATTATGGAAACCGTCTGCCAACCAATTCCATTAATTTAGGAAACTATGTGCAGTTAAATTAATTTCTGGTTGGGAGCTCTTGGAGTGTTCCATTACTCCGTCTGTAATTCTCTACCATGATTTGTGGAACACTTGACACATAGCCAATAGAAGCTTGATGGAAGCTTAGCTATATATACTTATGTTTGGTCCCCAAGCTCACTAACTCAATCCCCTTCAGTTTTACACCATCAAGTTGAGAGAGTAGAGCTTGGAAGTGCCTTCAGAGTTTCTGTATTTTTTTTCTTTCTACTTGCATGAAGATTGTGTTACGATATTTTTAGCGCTGTTGTTTTCAATTGTCTTGGTTGGTTGCTTACTTTTAAGAGTGAAGAGTGAATCCCTCAGTTTGTTTCTTTGCCACAATGGAAGAAACTTATTAGACGCATTGAACTGATATTCAGTGTTTGGATATATACATGAAGTGCAAGAGTTTTTAATTGTTGACGAGGAGCTCGGTATATTCTCAGCAAAAGTTTAAATTACAGAGGTGAAAAATCCGGTGAAGAAATCATTATCTTTGGTGCTACGAAAGTGAATACCATGTCTTTAAAGCAATTGAAACAGTTGCTTTGACACCGTATTTTGTATACACTTTTTAAAAGGGAGAAACTATTTCCCAAGATGCTCTGTTTTGCACAAGGGTAAATTGAACCGCTGAAGGTTAAAGTTCCTTTCGGGCATTTCGTTCTTTGGAGAGATTTTGGCTCCAGCCATTCTAAGATTTCTTGAATTTTCGTCAAACTACCGGTTTTGATTGAGCCAACAATGCATGTAACACATCCAAAAACAAAAGAAGGGACTGCCTCAAGCGTAGCAGTTGGAGTGTGAGTGGCATCAATGGCCAGAGGTATTTTTCTTGGGCATAAAATTTTATTTCGCATTAAAGTTCAGATTTAACATTGTTAAAGTTTTCGATTGTTATAGAATAATCGTTATTTATGCTTACATTTGGTATCAGAGCCATCTTTTATCTCTGCCTTGGTGTTTACCATTAAAATGAGGTTTTTTGATTTCGTGTGTTTTATTGGATTGTACAATTTGTTTTTACTTGAGTAAAAAAAGGAATATAATGAAATCAATGAGTGGCTTTATAAATAATGAAATTTTTTTGACATATAAAGAATTTTCAGAATGTACAGGGGAATTCCAGACTCTTCACTAAACACTAAAACATAATGCATTACATAACAGATTCCCATTACGGAAGCTAATTAGAGTTTTTTAAGGATGTTATGCGTGAATATTTTAGTTTTATTTATGCAAATTATCATTATTCTCATATCAAGCTAATTTTTATGCATAAAAGAAATAATGTCTGAGTGATCCATATAATTTTTAATTGATTAGAGAATAGCCACAACATCTCTAATTAAATAATATTATATATTATGATTGGTTAGGATCACATAAAGATTATTTAGACATAATTGTATTAATTATACTAAATATAATAAATTTTATCCCACAGAATTTGTATTATATTTATATAATTTATTTGGATAAATATTATAAACTTACCCATAGGAATTATGAATTAATAGTTTTATCATAAAGTTCAAAACTAAGATAGAATTTATATCAAATTATAATCATAATATACTCTTAGAATTATGAATTAAGTCAATAATCTGATAAATTCTATTATAAAGAATAATTTAAATTGCTTGAATTGGAAATTTAGCCCCTAGGCAATTTTTATGTCATTAGATTCAATTTTAAGCATGGTCTACATTGGTAAAGCATGAACATTTATTTTTAGGCCTCAATTTTTTAACATATGTGATCTTTAATTTTATGCAGTTGTACAACCTACAAATTTCTCTAGAATTCGTTGTGATATCCCTGAACTTAAGGGAGATAACTATAAATCTGGAAGGAGAGAAATCTCCTTCATTTGGGGTGGATGGACATAGACTATGTTATTAGGAAAGATGAACCACCAACACTCACTAATACTACCACTGCAGCGGACATCACGCTTTATGAACGATGGGAAAGATCTAATTGACTAAGCATGATGTTCATTAAGACTAAAATTTCAACTGGTATTTGTGGTTTCGTTGATCAGCATGAAAAGGTTTGAGACTTGCTGAAATCCATTGATGATCAATTCGTCACTTCAGACAAGGCACTAGCAAGCACCCTAATCATGAAGTTCTCATCCGTGAGACTCACCAATGTGAAATATGTGCGTGAGCACATCATGCAAATGAGGGACACCGTGGCTCAATTGAAGAAACTTGAGGATGAAATATCGGAATCTTTCCTAGTGCACTACATTCTGAACACCCTTCCACACCAATACGGACCCTTCAAAATCTCATACAACACACATAAGGATAAATGGTCAATTAATGAACTCATGACCATGTGTGTTCAAGAGGAAGAGAGACTGGTGATGGAACTGGGAGAAAGTGCAATGCTGGAAACGCGAGGAAAGGGAAAATCTCAAGCCAATCAGAAAGGGAAATGTAAAGTACCTCCCCAAGCCGATATTAATAAGGATTCCAAGTGTTTCTTCTGTAAAAAGAAGGGACACATGAAGAAGGAATGCGCCAAATTTCATAAATGGCTTGTGGACAAAGGTAATTTAATCTCGTTTGTTTGTTATGAATCTAATATGGTTAATGCCAATATTAACACCTGGTTGATTGATTTTGGATCAACAATTCACATTTCGAATTCCTTGCAGGGTTTTCAAAACCTAAGGAAGCCAGTGGGATGTGAGAAAAGCATCTTATCAGGAAACAAGATGGGCTGGCATGTGGAAGCTATAGGAACATGCTATTTAACTTTAAGTAGTGGCTTTGTTTTAGAATTAGAAAAGACCTTCTATGTTCCAAGTTTTTCTAGAAACTTGATTTCAATTTCAAGACTTGTACCTTTTGGATATTCCTTTAACTTTTCAGAAACCTCCTTCAATTTATTTTAAAAATCTGATTGTGTTGGGAATGGTATCTTGTCTAATGGTCTTTACTGCATTAATTTACAAAACAATGTCACTTATGATTCAATGCATGTTCACACTAGCACTAAAAGATGTGCTATTAATGAAGATTCCTCTAAATTATGGCATCGGAGACTAGATCATATCTCCATAGAAAGAATTAAAATATTGGTAAATGATGGGGTACATAATACTCTGGATTTTACTGATTTTGAGACTTGTGTAGACTGCATAAAGGGAAAGTAGACCAATAAGTCAAAGAAAGGTGCCAATAGGAGTTTGGACATATAAGAGATCATACATACTGATATATGTAGTCCAGCCATGGACTCACATGGTCAGAGATACTTCATCTCCTTTATAGATGATTACTCACGATATATGTATCTCTACATGCTTCATAAAAAGAGTAAAGCATTAGATGCCCTTAAGATATTTAAGGATGAAGTAGAGAAACAATGCGGCAAGCAAATTAAGATCGTGAGATTCGATAGACGTGGAGAATAATGTGGTAGATACACAAAAGATGGACAAGCACCTGGGCCATTCGCTAAATTTCTTCAAGAGCATGGGATTGTTTCCCAATACACCATGCCTAGTTCACCTAACCAGAATGGTGTAGCAAAAAGAAGAAACCGAACAATATTGGACATGGTGTGAAGTATGATTAACAGCTCCAATCTTCCTAAATCCTTGTGGACTGAAGCACTTAAGACGACAGTGTATATATTAAACCAAGTTCCAACCAAGGTTGTTCGTAAAATGCCATTTGAATTATGGAAAGGTTGGAAACCGAGTTTGTGACATATGCGCATTTGGGGATGTCCGTCTGAAGTGAGAATATATAATCCACAAGAGAAGAAGCTGGAACCAAGGACCATTAGTGGGTATTTCATTGGATATGCTAAAAGGTATAAAGGTTACAAATTTTATTGTCCATCTCACAGCACTAGGATTGTGGAATCAAGAAATGCAAATGTTCTTGAAAATGACTTGATCAGTGGGAGCAATGAAACCAGGAACATAGTTTCTGAGAAGGATCATTCAGAATCTCAGCCTTCCATCTCAAGTGATAGATTGGTTATTGTTCACAGCACCCCTCAAGTACAAACTGGTGTTGAACAACAAATTGTTGAAGTTCCACAAGCTGCGGATGACATTCCAGTAGGTGAGGTAGTTCAAGAGTTGCCAAGAACTTTTGAACAACGAGTTGAACCACATACTTCTCAAGAAGATGATGGTACAACATTAAGAAGATCTACTAGACCTAAGAGATCAACAATTCCTGATGATTATGTTGTGTATATGAAATAATTTGACTACAACATTGGAGCCGAAAACGATCTCGAGTCCTTTTCACAAGACATGAGTTGCAAAGAATCATAATTATGGTATGATGCCATGAAGGAAGAGATGAATTCTATAAAGAGTAACAAAGTCTAGGATCTTGTTGAGTTGCCTAATGGTGCAAAAGTCATTGGATGTAAATGGGTCTTTAAGACAAATAAAGACTCATTGGGAAACATTGAGAGATACAAGGCAAGACTTGTTTCTAAGGGATTCACTAAGAAAGAAGGAATCGACTACACGGAGACTTTCTCTCCTGTATCTAAGAAAGATTCCTTATGCATTATTATGGCATTAGTAACCCATTTTGACTTGGAGTTGCATCATATGGATGTGAAAATGACATTTCTCAATGGAGATATAGAGGAGGAGGTTTACATGAAACAACTTGAAGGATTCCTCTGTAGTGATGGTGAGCAATTGGTTTGCAAGCTCAAGAAATCCTTATACGGTTTAAAACAAGCATCCTGTCAATGGTATTTGAAATTCCATAATGTAATTTCTTCATTCAATTTTGTAGAAAACATTATGGATCAATGTATATACCTGAAAGTCAATGGGGGTAAAATATGTTTTCTTGTTTTATATGTGGATGACATTTTTCTAGCAACCAATGATAAGGGTTTGCTGCATGAGGTGAAACAATTCCTCTCTAAAAATTTCGATATGAAGGATATGGGTGAGGCATCTTATGTCATTGGCATTAAGATCCATAGAGACAGATTTCGAGGCATCTTGGGTCTGTCTTAGGAAACCTATGTTAATAAACTTTTAGAGAGATTTCGGATGAAGGATTGTTCACCAAGTGTAGCTCTCATTGTGAGGGGTGATAGGTTCAATTTGAACCAATGCCCGAATAATGACTTTGAAAGGGAACAAATGAAGAACATTCTATATGCTTCTGCTATCGGAAGCCTAATGTATGTGTAGGTTTGCACAAGACCTAACATTGCATTTGTTGTGGGAATGTTGGGATGATATCAGAGTGATCTAGGTTTAGACCATTGGAGGGCTACAAAGAAAGTAATGAGGTACCTTCAAGGAACCAAAAACTACATGCTTATGTATAAACGAACAAACAATTTGGAAGTAATTGGCTACTCAGATTCTGACTTTGTTGGATGTGTTGATTCACACAAATCAACATTAGGATACATTTTTATGATGGTTGGTGGAGCTGTATCATGGAGGAGTACCAAGCAGACCTTGATTGCCACTTCCACTATGGAAGCCGAGTTTGTCTCTTGTTTTGAGGCTACTTTACATCATGTATGGATTAAAAGTTTCATTTATGGGCTTAGAATTATGGATTCTATATCTAAGCCATTGAGAATATATTGCGACAATTCAACTACTACTTTTATGGCTAAAAATAACAAAAGTGGGAGTCGAAATAAACACATCGACATTAAGTATTTAGCTATAAGGGAATGGGTTAAAGAAAAGAAAGTGGTCATTGAGCACGTTAGCACTGAGTTGATGATCGCGGATCCTTTGACTAAGGGTATGCCACCATTTAAATTCAAGGATCATGTAATGAATATGGGACTTGGTTCCATTATGTAGTTTCTCATTGTATGGACAATGTTATTTTAATGAAACTCTTAATTATTGAGATGTTCTTCTCATATATATGTGCACCTTAATTTGAGAGAATTCATCTGTGTAGGACCAAGAATAAACATAAGGTTTATTCATTAAGAAATTGTTGCCACATAAATTATAATAAGAATAAATACATAGTAATACATGGAAGATAATACTCGTCATTAGAGTACTTATCGCCATGATTCATGTATCTATTACTTAATATAGATTATCAATGGGTTTTAAGATGAGACATTAAGATTGGAA
>APFE031003667.1:81100-96911 GCA_000404065.3 Pinus taeda | reverse complement strand
TATTGTGGTTGAAAAGGTTCTAAGATCATTGTCCCCCAAGTTTGAATCTAAAGTATCTGCAATAGAAGAAAAGGAAAATCTACGAATTCTTACTATGTCTTAGCTACATGGAATTCTAGCTGCTTATGAAATTAGAAAGGGAGGTCCATCAGATAGAAGAGAAGCTGCTTTCAAGGCATCATGAAAAGGAGATTTTTATGAAGCAAGCCACGAAGAAGAGGAAGAAGAATCAAACTTTGTCAGAAATCTTCAAAGGGGTTCTGGAAGGTTCAGAGGTAAGTTGCCTTTTAAATGCTTTGCTTGTGGAAGAGTAGGTCATTATGCTGCAAAATGTCCTTATAAGGATAAAAGAAAGGAACCTGCTAGATGGAACAAGAAACAGAGTGCAAGTAAGAAAAGCTACTACACTTATGAAGACAGTGATGGTCTATCAAACAGTGATGAAGATGAATGAGGTAATGAATATAAATTGTTAATGGCATTTGAAGATGATGATTATATGGATGCTATAGATGTGGATTACTTTCATGAAGAAATTACTAAACTTAAGATATGTATAGAAGAGAAGAATATGATCATTGATACTCTACAATTTCAAATTGATGAAAAGGAAAGACATCTTGAAAAATTAGAAGGTGAAATTGTTGGTCTTAGAAAAGAGATTGAGAAAACAAAAGCTATTAATCTCAAGTTTCTCAAAGGATCTGAAACTTTGGATGAGATTATCAATGTGCAGCGGTCTCCTCTAAACAAGACAGGTCTGGGCTATAATGGAGAAACTTATCAAGCATCCACCTCAAAAAGCTATCTTGATGCAGCAAGAAGATGTGAGAAAAAGCACAATGAAGACCATCAGGTAAAGCAGGGACGAACTACAAACAGAAACTATCAGGGGAAATCCATCTTTAGGGTGAACAAAAGCTACAACCAGCCATAGGTAAAATCTTCTCAATTTGGTTCAAGAATAGATGACAAAAGAAATTACAATCAATTGGCTGGTAGATTCGATAACCGCAGAAGTTTATTTAATGGACAATGCTTTTTCTTGCCATAACTTTGGTCACAAAGCAGCTCAATGTGTTGCATATAAAACAATCATGACTAGGGAAGCTCAAAAACAAAGAAGTATGACCGGGATTACAAAAAGGACCTATAACAACTTTTCGGTTCTTGAAAATGAAGTTGAATGTTCTATTTGCAATAACTTTGTTCATGAAGACTCTGAATGCAGGAGCAGGTTTCAGCAAAGAAAGGAACAAGCCTCAAGCACCAAAACATGGAGAGTAAAGGAACCACAAACAGAAAGATGTGGGATAGCATTTTATGCAGAGGGACAGGAAAATCTATGGTACATTGACAGTGGATGTTAGAAGCATATGACAGGTGATAAAGAAAAACTTGAGTCATATTCTGCTCTAGAAAAAGGAAAGAAAGTCTCTTTTGGAAATGATACTCCTGCAACTATAAAAGGAAAAGGTATTCCTCAGTTAAAAGAAAAGGTCAAGGCTGGAAATGTTTTGTATGTTGATGGATTGAAACATAATATTCTAAGTGTCAGTCAGATGTGTGATCAAAGAACCGAGGTGATATTAAGATCAAATGGATGTCTTTTTCGTGATCTTGATACAGGTAAAACAGTGATCAAAGGAAAAAGAACTCCAAATAATCTGTACATATTTGAAGAAGGACAACAACAATGTTATCTAAGCAAGGATGATGAGCACTGGTTATGGCATCGGAGGTTGGAACATCTAAGCTTTTCACAAATAAGGAAAGCATGCAAATATCAGGCAGTTCGCGATCTTCGATATGAAAATTCTTGACAAAACCATATGCAAATCATGTCAGTTTGGAAAACAAAACAAAACTAACTTTCCAGAGAAGGAAGGATCAGCTAGCATGCCTCTTGAGCTACTACATACAGATACATGCGGTCCTTTCAGAAAAAGAACACCTTGAGGAGAAGAATACTTGATATTATTCATTGACGATTTCTCCAGGTTTGTCTGCTTAGGACTTATGAAGCACAATGATGAAGCATTCGAAAAATTCAAAGCCTTCAAAGCCTTGGCTGAAAATGAATCAGGTCACAAAATTAAGTGCCTCAGATCTGACAGAGGTGGGGAGTTTACCTCAAATGAATTTTTTGATTTCTGTGAAGAACATGGGATAAGAAGAGAATTCTCTACAGCTAGATCTTCTCAGCAAAATGGAGTTGTGGAAAGAATGAACAGAACTGTCCAACAAATGGCCCGTGCTATGCTTGATGAATCAGGGACTCCCACAACTTTCTGGAGTGAAGCTGCTCATGCTGCGGTTGTTATTCTAAACAAAACAAATGTCCGGGTGAACAACAGTCAAACTCCTCATGAGCTATGGAATGGTAAGACTCCTTCGGTAAAGCACTTCAAAATCTATGGGAGCAAATGCTATATTAAGAATACTGATGAGCAGCTTGGCAAACTTGAACCTAGAGCAGATTAAGGCATTCTTCTTGGTTACTCTCCACATAGCAAAGCATACAAGTGCTACAATAAAAGACTTGGCAGAATTATTGAAAGCATTGATGTAGTGGTTGATGAGAAGGGATACATCCCTAGACAAGTACATCATGAAGACATCGAAGAAGATGAAGGCTACCCTCAAAAGCAGAATGATGAAGAACCTCAAGAAGAACCTAAAGAAGAATCAGAGGAGCAGACAAGAATAGAAGAAAAGACTCCATCCAGATATGTTCAGAAGAATCATCCAGAATCTCAGATTATGGGGCAGGAAGAAGCAGGTGTACAAACAAGAAGAACAGTTGCAGAAGCCTCAAGCTATTTGGCATTACTCTCCTCTACTGAACCACAAAATGTGAAAGAGGCATGCAAAGATGAATGTTGGATAAAAGCAATGGATGAATAACTTGAGAAAATCGAAAGGAACAACACTTGGGAACTGGTTCCTAGACCAAAGGATAAGAATGTTATCGGAACAAAATGGGTCTTCAAAAATAAATTGAATGAAAATGGAGAAGTAATTAGAAACAAGGCCAGACTTGTTTGTAAAGGGTATGCGCAGCAAGAAGGAATATACTTTGAAGAAACCTTTGCTCCTGTTGCAAGACTTGAGGCCATCCGAATGTTCCTTGCTCTCTCAAGTTTTCAAAACTTCAAAGTATTTCAAATGGACGTGAAATCAGCCTTTCTGAATGGAGACTTGGAAGAAGAGGTATACATTGAACAACCAGATGGGTTCATTCTTGGAAATGATCCAAATCTTGTATGCAGATTGAAAAAGGCTCTCTATGGGCTCAAACAAGCTCCAAGGGCTTGGTACTATCGTTTCGACAAATATCTTCAGCAACAAGGTTTTTCAAAAGGATCAGCAGATAACAATCTTTATATAAAAGTTGAAAATGACAAAGTGCTTGGTTTGCCATCACTTTTACCTGAAATGAGAAATCTAACAGGCTTCGACAAGGGAACCAATCGACCTTTAGGGATCCTTCCAAATGTGCCCATTACTTTGAGAAGGAAAACTATTCATATGAATGTTATGGCAGTTCAAGGACATTTAGATTATAATCTACTCCTTGGACGCAACTATATTTATTGCATGGGAGCCATCGTCAAACCGATACGATAATGGCTAAGGTAGGTGCACCCCAAGAAATTCATTGCCATCAAGGCGGAAGTTGAGAAACTCCTCCATGCTGGTTTCATTTACCACATTCCTCTAACCGATTGGGTATCGAATATTGTTCCTATGATGAAAAAACAAGGAACGATTAGAGTGTGTGTTGATTATAGGGATGTAAATCAAGCTTGTCTGAAAGACAACTACCTTACACCCTTTATCGACCAGATAATTGATGAATGCGCCAGATGTGAAATATTTTCATTCATGGGTGGATTTTCCGGGTATAATCAAATAAATATCCACTCATAGGACCAGTCAAAGACTGCATTCATTTTTTTGTGGGGCACATTCGCATATCGCAAGCTACCCTTTAGTTTGAAGAACGCAGGGGCAACTTTTTTGAGAGTAATGAACTATGCTTTCCATGACATCAAAAACATCGTTCAACCTTATCTTGATGATCTCCCATCTCATTCACGAAAGCGGACCGATCATCCGCGCTATTTGAGAGCAATATTTCTAAGTTGTTGTCACTACACGGTAAGACTCAATCCGTACAAATGTGTGTTTTGTGTCAGTTCTGGTCGTTTACTTGGCTTCATTGTCTCAAAGGTTGGGATTCATCTTGACCCTTGCAAGGTTCAGGCAATCATCGATTTTCCCCCACCTTCAAGCCTGCTTCAGATTCAAAAACTCCAAGGGAAAGCAAATTTCCTCAGGAGGTTCATTCCAAATTATGCCGAACTAGCTAAAGGTTATACTCGTCTTTTGAAAAAGGATGTACCCTTCATTTGGGACCAGGTCACACAAGCTTATTTTGATGCTTTAAATAAATCTCTAATACAAGTGTCATTAATGTATGTTCCTGATTACCAAAAAGTCTTTAACCTGTATCTGGCTGCATCAGATACAACCATAGCAATGGTTTTAGTTCAAGAAGACAATGGAATTGAACATCCTATATATTATTTAAGCCAAAACTTAAATGATATGGAAATGAAATACTCCTACATTGAAAAGCTCACCCTCGCAGCTGTTCAAGAAATACAGAGATTTCGACACTACGTCCTCTTTAGGAAAACTACCATTTTGTTAGATTGCAACCCCATGACTTATATATTGTCGCGATAGTTGTTGGGGGGCAAGTATTCAAAATGGATAGCAATTCTACAAGAGTTTGATCTCGAATTCAAAAAATCCAAATCAAAGAAAGCCCTGGTATTCGCGGAGTTATTATGCGATCTTCCATCGTCGTCAAATGATGCAACATCAGAAGAAGCAATCGTGGATGAAAATTTGTTTCTGATATCTTCAAGTGATTTGTGGTATGGAGATATAATTATTTATCTCCAGATACAAACATATATGTCTAATACCTCGCTCTCTGAACAATGACATATTTGATACCAAGAAAAAAACTACGCGATCGTCGGTGATACTCTTTACTGTCGTGGTATCGATACAGTTCTGCGGAGGTGCCTCACCCTTGGCGAGGCCGAAAAAGTCTTGAATGACTGCCATTTAGGCGCATGTGGGGGGCATCAATTTGGTTATGCTACGGCGCAAAAATTTTTACGAGCAAGATACTTCTGGCCAACAATGTTCAAAGATTGCATAACTATAGTTAGAAGTTGTCATGCTTGCCAAATTTTCGATAGAAAAACTAGAAGACCACCCGCACCGCTACAACCAATAGTAGCTGTTGGGCCATTCACTAAATGGGGCATAGATTTCATGACATGTAACCCCACCTCGACCGGGGGGCATGGGTACATAATAGTCGCGGTGGACTATTTTACCAAATGGGCCGAGGCGATGCCTACATTAAACAACATCAGCGAAAAAACTACCCTTTTCTTTTTCAATCATGTAGTCTCTAGATTCGGCGTTCCACAGGCCATAGTCACAGATCATGGATCGCATTTTTGCAATCACATGATGGTTGAGTTGGCTGCGAAATTAGGACTGTCCGACGAATTATCTACTCCGTACTATTCGCAAGCTAACGAACAAGTTGAAGAAATCAACAAAGTCCTAAAGCGCATGCTGCAAAGGATGATCGGAGTCCACAAATGGGATTCACACCTAATCTTGTACTCGGCCTTGTGGGCATACCGGACATCGGTAAGAAATGCAACCGGATTCACGCCTTTTCAATTGGTGTACGGTCTCAAGGCAATCTTACCGGTTCAATGTGAAATCTCGTCCCTCAAACTCGCAGTCGACCTTCTCCCTGGAACCTCAGAAGAAGAGGCTCATTTCTTGGAATTAATCCATTTGGATGAAACCCATCGTGATGCAGCTTCGGCTAACGAAGCTCATAAGAAACGAGTCAAAGCACAGTTCGACAAGAATGTCAAACCTCGCGTCTTCTCAAAGGGTGACCTGGTTTTACTTTATGACCAGGAATCTGATAAATTGGGAGCAGGGAAATTCAAATCGTTATGGATGGGTCCCTATATTGTTAAACGAGTGTTAGCAAAAGGATCCTACGAGTTGATGGACTACGATGGGATTCCACTGGCGCAACCTCGCAACGGGTTGTACCTCAAGCGTTACTATGCTTGATTTTGCATAGTAATCCTAGTGCTTTTGTTACATTTTTGTTTTCGCCAAGAGCATTTAATTTGGTTAAGTAATCCACTTTTTTCATTCATTGTAGATGTCGAACCTACTGTAATCATTCGTTGGATATGCCGACGGAGCAAGTCGTAGTTCGCGGAATCTGTCTTCTGCGGCATGGGCCATTTTCAATCCCAGTGATGAGTTAGTAAGTTTCAGAGGAGTATGTATTGGTCGGTCTATGAACAATATCGTTGAGTACAACGCATTAATAGAACTCCTTTTTGATGCCATCACACATGGTATACGTCGACTTATCATCAGGCTAGACTCACAGCTCGTCATTGTACAACTCACTGACATCTATGTTGTACGAAATCCAGCTATCTATTGCATGTTCCTAAGGGTCAAAATTATGGAAAGACAGTTTGATTTCATCCAATATCAACATATTTCTAGAAGATTAAACACATTAACAGACTCATTGGCAAATTATGTGTTAGATAGACATTTGCGACATTTATAAAAAGAAGCATCACATCAATATATGCAGCAAGATTATGTAACTGAACCAAAATAAAGCTTCGAAAATCAAAAATATATTCCATAATTGTTTATAGTTTGTACATAATGTTCTGTAACCAAGACAAAATTGGTCAAATGACCAAAAACTCAAAATGCTAGGGGCATCCTAGTCTAATGATGATGGTGATAACAAGTCACCGCCTGTGCAATCATGCGTAAGAGCCTAGTTTGTCGACTCGGCACTCCGGTAGTATGTCGCTCAAACTAGTGGAACTGGGCCAACATCTGCATGACAACATGAGTTTTGATTAGTTTTTATCATAAGAATAAAAGAACATTATAAACAAAAATGAACAGAGATATGGTCAGAAGAAAATTACCCATGACACCCCACTGCTCTCCAACCGGCAGCACCAAATCCAGATCACCTCGGAAGTCCATAGTAGCATATGGGAACCCGGCATAGACCATCTCTTGACGGTCAAACCACTCAAAGAAGGTATCAGAAAAAGCAATCTGGGGCTGGCCAGCATGCCGAGACATGAGATCGACCCACCTCTGCATCCGCGGTTTGGTCGGTGTGTTGGCATTATGTTTCTGGTATGGTTATAAGTTACAGATGTTGTACTTGATGGCAACACCCATGGCAAGGGCTCTCAATATGATGAAAATTAAGAAGTACACAGGAGAACAGTTCAGAAGGTGCGTACCAGTAGGTACGCTGTGTAGGGACCGCGTCCTGACACGCAGGTGACTCATTCATGAGGTGCGTATCCCAGTGCACACATTTCAAGGCAGTAAAGCACACACACGTGGGGTTCCTTATGTTTAACTCTTGGTATTTAGCCGACGGTATTGTGTTATCATGGTTCTGGCCCGTGGTATTGTTTATTTTATTATTATTTTTGAGCCCCATGATCCTTGATTTGAGGAAGAGCTTGCCTATATAAAGCAAAGGAGATCATTTGGCTTAGTATGATTTTGGGTTGAATATCTTAAGATCTGATCTATTGGGTTATTGTTTCAAAAGGCTTGATCTATATGAAAGTGAAAGTGGAAAGCGAATCTGTAAAGGGTGATCTCCCGAGCGATTGATCAGATCTGGGCATCCGTCTAACTGTAGCACACCTGTGATCTGCAAATTCAGCCCTAATCTGAGGTATGCAGGTGTTTAATGGTGCCTCTGCGTGGGTACGGAGAGCAGAAGAAGGCGAGCTGCGTAGGTACGCAGAGCAGACGAAGGGTGAATGCGTGGGTACGCAGAGCAGAAACAGGAGAACTACGTGGGTACGCCGAGTAGTAGCGGTTCAGGTGCGTGCCTACTGTAACAGTACGCGGCGCGATAGTTCTTTTGGGTGCGTGCCTACTGTGGTAGTACGCGGCGCAATATTGCATTTGGGTGCGTACTGTACGCAGCGCATCAGAAGAAGCAGTGTGTGCGCACGCAGTGCAGCAGAAGGAGATCTGCGGGTATACGCAGAGAAGCAGAGGGTGAAGTGTGTACCAGCGCAGGCCAAAGAAAGGAAAGTTGCGCATTTGTTTCAGGACTATCTTTTGACTGAATTTTTCTGTTGATAAGGTGTTCTGGGTTCAATTCTGTTATATTGATCTGGTTACTACAGCTGACTGTAATTTATATGTACTTGATGATCATTTCATGTATATGGACCCAGTTTGAAAAATTTATGAAAAGTGGTCGTTGTAAGAAAAGAAGTAGGGGGTTGTAGCTCCCTTCCAGGAGAGACTGGAAAATGAGAGAAAGTTGTAACTCTCTACAAGTTGCAGCCTGCGTACTGGTAAAGGACTGCACCAGTACAAGACCATTGTAAAAGGAGTTTCTAAATTGAAGGAAGATAGAGACATATTGCAGCAGGTGGTTTTCACCCACATTGGGTTTCCACCTTATATCTGGTGTTCTTTGATGTGACTGTTTGTTTTTCTTGTTCATGTTCATTATTTTATGGTACTGATATGCAAAAATAATTCAAAGTATAAATAAGGAAGATTTGGTAAAAGGTCTAGATAATACGGATTCACCCCCCCTCTCAGTATTATTTTCAACACGGTGTAGGTAGACCAAGTGATATATATTGTGGTTGCATCAGTGGGATTCGATCCAAGGCGAAAGTAGTCAAAATAGAACCATAACCAAAGTTCTTGGATCTGCCACTCTTCACCTTGGTCAATTGTTCCTTCATCCCAGAAAGTACTGCATCACACCAATTGAACACCTTCGGTTCAAGGCATTCCAAAGCATACTGCATATAAGATCTGTTGGCTATATGAAGAGTAGAACTACCAGACAGTCTAGCAAAAGTAAACAGGATGGTCCGCAAGGGCTCGTTAGTGACGTCTCGGATGTTGATCTTGCCATCCGCACTCGGCTGAGATCCCTCTCTGCAATGCTGGCGAATTTACTCCCTTATAGACTCACCCCACAGGCAGAGCTTGATAAAGAAAGAGGGGCACCGTGCCTTGATAAGCCAGTCAGAAAATAGATGTCCACCACTGTCAAGGGGATCGATTTTCCCCTAATATGGAATACCTAGTTGATAGGGTCCCAGGCATTGAGGAAATACTGCAACAAACTAATTTGTTTCCTCATGCCCGAGATACAGAAAAACTTCAGCAAGCCACAGTTCCATAATGCAGCTAAAGCAACAATGTCCTCTTCTTCATGCTCACATTCTCGCCATGTGACAACCATTTTCCTCCGATGAATCCCTGAAAAACAAACAAGGGAAGAGTCAGGATCTTCATTTTCCTCCCTGCACCCATTGCACCCCAGAAAGTGTATCAAGAGCAATGCATACTGACTAGTAAGTGGAGACATCAATATGCATCACACCTTTTGACTATGGAAGGGTGCGATGATCCTAGGGTGAGTTCTTAAAACCCCAGGGGCTCAGCAGGACAGGGAAATGAGCTCAAAATCCAAAATGAATAGCATGGAATGAAAGAGCACAAGTTTAGCTCCTACCTGGTCCGAACAGTGTCAAGAATCGTCCACAGAATCTCCCGGAATCTGCTGGTGAAAATTAGGGGGGAAAAGCACCTCCAGAGCTCCAACAAACCAAATTCAAATGAAATGGTAAAATGAGAGGTAAAATTCATTTTTAATTTACTATGCACGTAATTCAGGTAAAATATTAGTGTTTTAAGTCATTTATCATACATATGTTTTCATTTCTAATTGGTTTGATGAAGAAAATGAATAGGTAGTACTATCTTTGAAAGAACAAAATGTTAAGGGTAAATAAAAAAATCAATGACCATCATGGCGAGCAATGTTGTCGCAGAGTTCAAGCTCATTAAAAAATAAACTCTCCATGAGCAGTTTTAGCGCAATTGTTATAGACATTTTTGGGCACTTCAACCCCAATCACAAATGTCCATAAATCGAGGGCTCTTAAGTCCCTAAAATTGTTGCTTCACTGCCTAAAGGAACAAGGTCAACTGATTACATCATCTCCCGGAAGTTCTCCACTGAAAACTGCTCATAAATGGTCAAAACTAGACCATATTGAAAACTCAATGCAGAAGGTGTGATGCATATCACCTTCCCAATGTATAGGGTGCGATGCATACTATTTTTCTCCTCTGTAGGGTGCGATGGTCGAGAATGGACAAATGGCAGGGACAAAAATGCGAGGTGGAAGATCATGGAATCTTCCAGAAGCTTCCCCTCTGACACTTGCCACTCCATTTTCGACCAAGGATGAGTAAGAGATCATCATTCTCCAAGTGGAAGCAGGAATTATCAGAGAGAAGACACTAATCAAGATCCCAAAAGATGACTCACCTCTCTGTAATCATCTATATATGGATCCCTCATCACAGAGATCCAGAGGCTAGAATTTTGTATCTTATAAAGAAGTGTTGTTGGTATTCTGGTGTACATTATCAATGTTGGGTGATATAGCTTTGCTTGAGGTGAAGAAGGTCTTCTTAGCCGGAGGATAATGCTGGGTAAAAGCACATGGTTGTAATCTTCTTGCTACTTTTCATCTGAATAAAGCTATTCTTGTTTCCTTCCATATTCTCGTGTACATGTTTATATATGCTTGTATATGGTTAATGCACATCTGATATTGCATTATTTATGAATTTATATCCTTGTTTCTTGCATAGCAGTATGTTTTTGTGATTCTACAGGTCCTTTTGAAGCTAAGCAGACAAAGAAGAAGCGAAAAAACTCTATCAAGAAGGAGAGGAAATCGAGCACAAGACTCAGGTTGGCCCTCTTGGTTCTCCTCTCATCTATCTTCATAAAAATAATCAATAGTAGACTTTGACTGTTTGTTTCTAAGATAGCCACCCATCTTAGTCAGAATAGCAGCATCTGAGTGGACACTATTCCCGTGTAACAAAATGGCGACTCTGCTGGGGAGCAACTAGATTACTTGTTAGCCAATCTATCCTTGTTTCTTTTATAAACATACAAACGGAGCCTGAAGTCAAGCTAGCTAGCCTTCCAACTGCATTTGTCATACAAATGCAAAGTAGATCAATGATGCTTCAGTCAATCTTCGTGTTTTGTTTATGAATTAAACAATAGATCTACAAGTAATCTAATTGACCTAAGTGGTGGCTCTAGTAACCTCTTAGATCACCCCTGTGTTTTACATACACTGATCCTTACTTATTCAGCCTAAAAACCTGAAATAGATTGCAAACTGTGAGTGAAATCGCGTTCAAAGTCTAGCACTGTAACCATCACACCCTACCTTCAAGGCAGCCAGTATGCATCGCACTTCCCAAATGGAGTAGGTGCGCTGTATACTGAGTTCACTATGTAACAGGTGTGATGGTCAGGGAGGATTGAATTTACCCTCCGACTGTGGTTTTTCCTCACTGTTTTCAGTCTTATTCAAGATTTTTTGTTGTCTGTAATCAGCGTACTTCTGTGAATACCCCCTTCTCTTGCATTATTCTGCCTCCTCAATGAAAAGAACTATAAACGTTTTTATGTATTGTGTGTCGTTTTAGTTCTCTTTTGCAAAAAGTAGCATAGTCGATCTGTCGTCTCTAGATCTGAAAGTGTCGTAGCTGTCGTTTTCATTTTTAGAAAGAAATTCCATTGTTTCAGATAGTCGATTGTACAATTACTATTGCATAGGATTTGAATTACTAGTTTTAAAGTGTCGAAAAGAAATTTCCATTTTAAAATCACAAAGTGTCTCTCTTGCTTTCACTTCGTTTTGAAAAACAATTTTGTTGAGTACAGTCGCTTTAAAAGTAATTCAGTTTTGCACATAGCTTTCTTAGCGTCATTTACACATTAAGAGAGCTGAAAAACAAATACACGCATGTGCATTTGCATCTTGAATGCTTGGCTTGATTTAGGACTATGCATATTAGCTTGTGCTTTGTCCTCTATGAAGTAAATATGCTTGACTTTCTTCCCTTTAGTAGCTAGGATTTTCATTGCTGAAAGAAGATAAAATGTTCGTTTATCATCTTAGACTGCATTTAGGAATTATACATACATCACGTGGTGAACCTGAAACACAAACTGTTAAGAAAGATCAACTTAAAATAAATCCAATGAATCTAACAACGCTTTGGAACTGAAGGCACAACATCTAGAGGTCTAGGCTAGAGATGTATTTCGGCGTCGTAAAGCCTGGTAACTGTTGCTTTCAGTGCTGGTTGGGTGATTCCTCCACTCTGAGACGGCAAGTGCCAGTATGGACTTGTGCTCCCATGTACTATCACGTATATATTGGGAGACCACAATAGGCTACATCCTTTATCCTTAGGAAGTCGTTTCTGTCGCCCTATCGATCATAATGCATTGAACACAGCATTCGGGCAGATTGACTGCCGTACCGTAAAAAGTATTATGCAGTTTTATGATTGGCTTGGTAATCCTCTCTACCTAGATCTCTAGAGAAGTCCATTTTGCTCGTTTTCAGACTCCTTAAAGGAAAAGGTCCTCTGAGTGCTTGTCAGTTCAAGCTCAATAAAAATTGAAGGTGACTGGAGTCATCTTTTGTTTTTTCTCGACTCTTTAAAATTGAAAAAAAAAGTTGCGTCCAAGTGTCTAAAACTTTATTTTAATCGGAATAACGTCACAAATTCCCCCGTTGATCTTCAGGTTGAGAAAATGGAGTCTACCAACCAAGGATTTCCCCGTGAAGGAAATCCTAGTCCCTTCCTATCTTGGGGAGATGTTGGTCCACCCCATATGGTCACTTTGTCACTTCCAGGATTGACAATTGGTTTTCCGGTTTGGCTCTTCTCTACCTCTGTTGTTCAGAATCTCGTAATTCCTGAATAGTCTAATCAGCAACTAGATGACACTAGAGTTATCTCCCAACCTTCTACTTCATATGATTATCCCTCTCTTCCTTCCTCTTCGCTTGATAAAGCCGATAAAGCTAAAAGTCAAGTAACTGAGAAGAAGAAGAAGCAGAAAGAGAAAAAGGAAAAGAAGAAAAAGGAACGAAAATTGAAAGGGAGCAACCAAGTATCATCTAGCAAAAATCCACACACCGCACAGTCAAAACCTAAATCTCCTCGCGTCATTTGCAATGGAGACCACTATCACCGAGATTGTCCCTGCATCCCTCGGATCTTAAGGGACTGATCTCCTTGTTTGCACAATCTGGTAGCATCAACCTCTGGCGATCATGTTGAATGCTCACCGTCAACCAGTGAAAGTGAAGCACATGGACAAAGAAGGAATCCTAAACTTCCTTGTAAGTTGTGTGAAGGCGATCACACCGTACACCGTTGTCCCTTCCTTGAACATGCTAAAAGAGTTTTAGATAATCGTCCGGTTTCACCGTTACGATTTCCTCCTAGATATCAAAAACTCTTGCCGAGCCCTCCACCAGTTGATAATCCGACTGGCCCATCCTTGTGGTCAGCCGAAGCACCTATCGTTGAAAATGAACCCTTAGAATCCATACCAGATGAAAGTCAAAGGGTCGATACAGAAGTTGACCCGGTATTGCCTTCAGAGTGTTCATCTTCGAATGATACCGTCACTGAAGAGAAAGAGAACGGCACCGTTCAAATTATTTTCATCAACACCGACTCTGATGATCTTGGGGGCAGTCCTCCCGTTCCTTTACCGCAGCAAGGAAGTTCATCAGAGTCATATCCAACCATCTATTCAGTCCCACCACCAAGCAACCTAGTGGTTTCCTTCAACTGGAATCTACTAAGAAGACCCTGTTTACCAGCCAGTGTACCATTCAGAATCATTATACAAGCTTATAGAATGGTCATGGTTGGTACCATCATTGATGAAGGGGCTTCTGTGAGTATCCTTTCCTCAACTACTTGGAAAGCGCTTTGTTCGCCATCTCTTTTGCCTGAAATGAGAAATCTAACAGGCTTCGACAAGGGAACCAGTTGACCTTTAGGAATCCTTCCAAATGTTCCCATTACTTTGAGAAGGAAAATTGTTCACGTGAACGTTATGGTAGTTCAAGGACCTTTAGAGTATAATCTACTCCTTGGACGTGACTATATTTATTGCATGGGAGTCATCGTCTCCTCACTCTTTAGAGTAATGTGTTTTCCGCACGAAGGCAGATGGTCAAGCTCGTGGACCAAATGTCATTCCCCGGATCACACATTGCAAATAGTCAAATGTCGTCCCTAAATGGTCTTTTCACGCAAGAAATGTCTCATCGGTCTCCAGTCCGTCCACCTGATGAGCGCGAGTGATTCAGGAAGATGTGACTGAAACCCAGGGGTATGCACCCTGGTCTGTTTCGGCAGGAGAACCTTGGGTGTATGGTGGATTTCCGCGAGGGATATATGACTATTCTGGCGAACCCGTCCTCACAAGAAAATGGGAATAGACTGGAATAAGATACCTTCGTTAAAGTTATGTGAGTGGAGTATCTCTACGTGACTCTCCTTTTCCTATCTTGGTAGGCATCACAAAGGGAGCTTTCTATCTGCTACGCAGACGGAACTTTCATGGTAACCTAGGAATTTTTTCCTATACTTGGGGGCATGCAAACCTTTCCACGTGCAAGCAAAGAGCAACTCTTTATTTTTTTAAATTTGTAGGACCTCTAACCCTTTAAACCCGTAAGGCTAGTCATTTCCTAACTTGCATAAAGAAAGGATTCGGGGCAAAGCTTCAAAAGGTGCAAGCTCCATAAAAAATGGCATTCTTGAATGAGACATTTCTTATCATACGACTGGCGAGCAATTTTGGTGCAAGAGTTCAAGCTTGTTAAAAAGTAAACTCTCCACGAGCAGTTTTAGCGCATAGTTCAAGCTCGTTAAAAAATAAACATAAGTTATGAGCAAGTGTTTCCCCCATCGTTTAAGCTCATTAAAAAATGAACTGGCAAATAACCATTATGAATGCCTTATCGCCAACTTTTGATCCTTGGTCGTGCTCTCGCCGTCACCTACACTCTGTTTTTAGCCGATTGTTCACCCCCATATGATTGTTTACCCCTTCGATTATTCTACTAGCCATCCTTGTAACACTGCCATGATTGGAAAATTCCAAATCTTACCTGGAATCAGCTGTTACCCGAAACCATCACTCGTTCCTCGAAAACGAGTCTTCTTTAAGCTATTTTCACTTGACTCGTAAAAAATGAAAATATTGCCGAGCGATTGGCCTCTTCGGCTCGTTAAAAGGCATCGGAAGTGCTATCCCTCCTCTAGATTTTAATCTTTTTGGACCTGAGGGATTATTACACAAAAAGATCGAGCGCTTATCTTGTTTGGCTTGTTAAAACTATCGAAAATTCATCCCTTTTGTATTATTTTACGCCTTTTCGGACTTAAGGGATTATACAATGAAAAAGAATCTTCAGTCTTCTTTCCGTTTCTTTCAGACTCTCTAAAATTGAAAGAGACCGAGTTATCTTTGTCGTTAAACTCGTTAAAACTAAATAGCGACAAACTCATCCAACAGGACGAGGACGAGTTTCACTGTCGCTAGACACGCTAAAATATAGTGACAGGTTCACTTGAAGGGCGATTATAGAACAAGCATATGTTATCCTCCTCAAGCTTGAAAAAAATAAAGAGGTATTGGTCAGCAATGACTGGGGAAAATTGGGAAGAAAACAAGAAGAAATTTTATTGGTAGCAAGTCGCTCTTGAACATGAC
>APFE031003667.1:68671-80167 GCA_000404065.3 Pinus taeda | reverse complement strand
ATCCCAAAAGATGACTCACCTCTCTGTAATCATCTATATATGGATCCCTCATCACAGAGATCCAGAGGCTAGAATTTTGTATCTTATAGAGAAGTGTTGTTGGTATTCTGGTGTACATTATCAATGTTGGGTGATATAGCTTTGCTTGAGGTGAAGAAGGGCTTCTTAGCTGGAGGATGATGTTGGGTCAGAGCACATAGTTGTAATCTTCTTGCTACTTTTCATCTGAATAATGTTATTCTTGTTTCCTTCCATATTCTTGTGTACTTGTTTATATATGCTTGTATATGGTTAATGCACATCTGATCCTGCATTATTTATGAATTTAGATCCTTGTTTCTTGCATAGTAGTATGTTGTTGTGATTCTACAGGTCCATTTGAAGCTGAGAAGACAAAGAAGAAGCGCCAAAAACTATCAAGAAGGAGAGGAAAACGAGCGCAAGACTCAGGTTGGCCCTCTTGGTTCTCATCTCATCTATCTTCATAAAAGGAATCAATAGTAGACTTTGATTGTTTGTTTCTAAGATAGCCACCATTCTTAGTGGGAATAGTAGCATCCGAGTGGACATTATTCCTGTGTAACAATGGCAACCGACTATTTGGAATCTGTTTTCTGTCGAGTTAGCTCCCTTTACCGTTGATTTATTATGGAAACCATTTGCCAAACGATTCCATTAATTCAGGAAACTATGTGCAGTTAAATTAATTTCTGGTTTGGAGCTCCTGGAGTGGTCCATTACTCCCTTTGCAGTTCTCTACCATGATTTGTGGAACACTTGACACATAGCCAACAGAAGCTTGATGGAAGCTTGAATATATATACTTTTTTTTGGCCCCCAAGCTCACTAAATCAATCCCCTTCAATTTTACACCATCTAGTTGAGAGAGCAGAGCTTGGAAGTGCCTTCATATTTTTTGTATTTTTTTTTCCTTTCTGCTTTCGTGAAGATTGTGTTATGATATTTTTAGCACTACTGTTTTCAGTTGTCTTGGTTGGTTGCTTACTTTTAAGAGCGAAGAGTGAATCCCTCAATTCGTTTCTTTGCCATGATGGAAGAAACTTATTAGACGCATTGAAATGATCTTCAATGTTTGGTTATATACATGAAGTGCAAGAGTTTTTAA
The DNA here is from genome assembly GCA_000404065.3 of Pinus taeda. Taxonomy (NCBI): domain Eukaryota; kingdom Viridiplantae; phylum Streptophyta; class Pinopsida; order Pinales; family Pinaceae; genus Pinus; species Pinus taeda. The sequence goes on along the minus strand of APFE031003667.1, from coordinate 79,041 downwards.
TTTTTGACGAGGAGCTCGTTATATTCTCAGCATAAGTTTAAATTATAGAGGTGCAAAATCCAGTGAAGAAATCATTACCTTTGGTGCTACGGAAGTGAATACCATGTCTTTAAAGTAATTGAAATAGTTGCTTTGATGCCATATTTTGTATACGCTTTTTAAAATGGAGAAGTTGTTCCCAAGAGGCTCTATTCTACACAAGGGTAAATTGAACCGCTGAAGGTTAGAGTTCCTTTCAGGCATTTCGTTCTTTGGAGAGCTTTTGGCTCCAGCCGTTCTGATATTTTTTGAATTTTCTTCAAATTATCAGTTTTGATCGAGCCAACAATGCATGTAACACATCTAAAAACAAAAGAAGGGACTACCTCAAGCATAGCAGTTGGAGTGTGAGCGGCATCAATGGCTGGAGGTATTTTTCTTGGGCATAAAAGTTTATTCCGCATTAAAGTTCAAATTTAACATTGTTAAAGTTTTCGATTGCTATAGAATAATCATTATTTATGCTTACAAATAACTGATTTGAAACCAAAATAATGACACAAGTAAACACAAGATTTCACGTGGTAAAATTTTGACAATGTGTCAAGGAAACATCCACGGGGCAAGGAATTGAATCTTTATTAAATCAACAATGATTCTCCATGATTCAATATTTCGAGCATTCATTAGTTTTATAAGAGCCTCCTTCGTTACATAACTGTTGTTTCGGTATAAAACTAACTTGCCAATAACTAATACAATTTTACACATATTTACATAATTCGTTGTCAAATTTCAACAAATTGACCCAACTCTCGGTTAAAAAATGGAGTTTGTGTTTAAAAATATCTAAGGGATGGTAAAGATTCAGTAATGCAATTATCTATGTGAAAGAAATGGTATAGGAATCGACGAGTTTGTCTTCTTGCCAACAAATTTGCTTTAAGACCATGTAGATTTCACAAATCCTATTGAATGATGATTTCCCACAAGATTTCATCGCACGTTCAACATAGAACTAAATGGATGATTTTTTCTTGTCTAAAATGTTCAGCAATTGGTAGGGAGAGGAAAAAGGGTATTCATTAATGTAGGGGGTTGTATGAAAAGTCCAGTATGGGTATTTTTGAAGGAAGAGCCCAAAAATTCATAGTTGTGGTATAAAATGCCTTTTGTCTATAAAAATTTTCACCAGAATATTTGTTGTATTTCGTAGTGTCTTGATAGATTTATCAACAATATTGTCGACAAAATGAAGAATGAGATCCAATTGATGCAACATTGAGAAAATCTGATCAGTGCTTATGAAACAAGATCTGACTGATGCAGAGAAAATCCACGACTGTTATTAAATGTCTAATGCAATGCCTCAAAAAAAGCAGTTTCCAATTGAAATTTTTAGCAAACCATAGGAAAACAAAACCTTAAATATGGTATGGACTCTATGAACCATTTCAAAATACGTCTTGAAGTGCGACCATCTGAAAATTATTGTTACACAAGGAGTGCATAAGATAGGGAAGTTAGGGAACATGAAGCAATGGGTGAATGATACAATCTTCTTGCAATGTGCACTGCACTTTAATCATGTTGTACTATGTTTGGCATTCAATATCCACTCTACAAACTTTCTGCACGGAACTATGAAGTTACCGGTAGGGCAGTTTGGAACCATCTGTTTTTATGTTGAAACCATTGACTAATAGGTAAATGGAACCATGAAGCTACAAGTAGAAAAAAAATAGTCTGTAGAGCTAGAGGCATGTCCACTTATTAGTCTGTAACTCATAATTGTGTATATATTGGAAATTCCCAAGGCCCAGGTTACCTGTGAATGCATTTTTTCTTTTTCTCAGTCAATATATTATCCGGCTCAATGCTAGAAGCTAATTTTGATGGTTCCAAATTGAGTATTAATATTTAGAACCTTCATCCACACTTTAATCATGGTGTACCATGTTTGGCATCCAATATCTACTCTACAAACTTCCTACACAGAACTATGAAGTTACCGGTAAGGGAATTTGGAACCATCTATTTTTATGTTGGAACCATTAAGTAATAGGTAAACGGAACCACGAAGCTATAGGTAGAAAAAACAGTCTATAGAGTTACAGACATGTCCACTTATTAGTCTGTAACTGATAATTGTGTATATATCGGCAATTCCCAGGGCCCAGGCTACCTGTGAATGCATTTGTTTCTATTTCTTAGTGAATACATTATCCGGCTCAACATTAGGAGCTAATTTTGATGGTTCCAAGCTAAGTATTAATATTTAAAACCTTCATTCACATGTATTAGTGTAAAGATTTTTTTTGTAAAGTTTAAAGTGAAAAAAAAAACAAAAAATAGAGAATTCTATAATAGCGAGGAAAACATCAAGATAAACATGGATGAAAATGGGTGAAGACTTGAATTTGAGTTTTATGTACCAAACTGTATATCAGTCAAATCCTACTGAGGTCTACTTAAGTTTAGTTGGTTGGAATTGTAGAGGTTATCCTTGGAGGAGGGGACCTAGGTTAGGGCCTATTGTGGAAGGTAGAGACATAATTTTTCTCATGGAAACTCATGAACATGATAGTTGCAGAACCCCTATGTTTGATGGTTATTTGAAGTTAGTAGTTTGGAACAAGGTAGCAGAAAATGACAAAGGGAATGTGAGAATACTGGTTTTAGATAAGATAAGATAAGATAAGATAATTATATTTATGTCCAACTAATGACCACAAATTAGGTCAAAGGGATTTTTGAGTACACTGGTGTATATACAAAGCAAGAGAACCAAAGGGTCTCCTGTAAAAGATACAATGCATGAAGTAAATCAATAGCTGGCCCTAGCGGAGAAGACATAGGAGCTAATAGGTTTGATGATTAGACCCACCTCTCTTAACATCTGAGGCTGAATGAATAACTCTGAAGAAACTCAACAAAGTCCGTTGGCCCAATGAAGAGTTGATGGAAAGTGCAGATTGTCCACTAAATCATTTCCTAAGGGGGTTCACATGATGTTTAATGATAGAGGACCTAGCCTGTCTCCTAGGAATAGATTTGAGACAGAACTACTACTGAGATCTCGTGTGGCAGGGTGAGGTCCCACGGATCCTCACTAATCTGGAGTCTAGACACGTACTGGTATCAATCGATCTCTTGGTGCTCCTGTCTGAAGGTAGTACCCTAAAAAATGTCGTGATCCTCTATGTGAGGTTTGGTTTGATGGGAGGCTAAAGAATATGAGCTCGGAACCTAAGATCCTCCTACATATATAGGGCCAAACATCTCTGATCAGGATACCTGAAAAAGTCAACGAGGGTCCGAGAATCTCTGAACAAGCAATGAAACCTTCCTTTCATCTCGTAACAGGGCATCCAATAACGAAGTGCACCTCAATCTCCACTTCCTGTAAATGACATACCTGGCAAAGTCTGTTTATTCTATCCAATTGGTCGTCCATCTCTACCCAAAGTCTATGAGAACCTACTTTGAACTGGCCTAGAGGAATGCAAAGAGCATGCATCCAATGGTGAAACGTACACTGGGGGTCGAACAATGAGCCTGTCTCTCAACTCCAAGAAGTGTTTAGCATAGAAGGCCATCTTTGGGTGCAACCCTCTTGGAGGATTGACCTAGGTGACCTGGACGAACTGTGTGTAGATGTCCTCCCTGATTATCTTGTTTAGCTCATGTCTAGTAGGTAAAAGGTGACCAGGATCATCTAAGGAATATCAGAAAGGAGGAAGACGATCCAATTGAATTCCCACCGACTCTAAGAGATTTTAAACTCATGTAAACCAACATCCAGCTCGGCCTCGGGAGTAGAATGGGCAATAGTCTCAGAAGAGCAATATGCCAAGTAAGGATATCGATCCCTACTCTTTATCAAGTCTGCTAAGCCATGGACATGATGCAAGAATGAAACCAATATAAAGATCATCTAAAGACGAAAGGGCTGAGCTCCAAACTCTACAAGGATGAAATGCTACGACACTGTTAGTTTGCACCTAATGATGCGTTGGAGAAGAAGAATCTGGACTCTCTCAGCTGAAGCCCAGTCTAACTCAAGTAAAGATGTTCCCCAAAACTTTGAGCCATATAGAATAGTGGGATGGATCAAGGTGTCCATGAGGCTCATCTTGGATAAGATGTCCTGGAAGTGATGTTGAAAGCACTGTCTCTCGAGAAGGGCTAAGGATCCATATCCTTTGTTGATCTGAGGCTAAAGCGTTGGTCGCAAACTGAAGCGGGGGCTTGAGAATTGCACCCCCAAGTAAGTATACATGCTAGTGATCTCAATCTCCTCCCCTTTAAATAGAAAGTGAAGGTCTGAGGTTTTCTTCACCTCATTGAAGATTATAACCTTGGTTTTAATGAGGTTGACTATCAGCTGTCGATGATCAAAAAACATAGCTAAGGCATCCAGATGCCTCTGTAATCCTTCTGGGGATGAGGAGAGGAGGACTACATTGTTAGAAAAGAGTAAAATAGATATCAGAACCTGGTGAAGAAGGTAGCCATCCGTGTCCTAGATATGCTCATGTAGAAATGCTTCCAACTCATCAATATAGATCCCAAACAAGGTAGGGGACAATGGACAACCATGTTTAACCCCAATAGTGCTTCAAATGAAATCAGACATCCCATGGGCTGCATGAAGATGACCAAGAACGAACTCATATAGGCACATAATAGTGTTCAATAGGGTTGCAGAGATGCCAATATCTCTGAGTCTCTAGAGCAAAGCCTCCCTCATAACATAGTCAAAATCTTTTAAAAAATATACGAAACAACAGTAGACTTTCGAAGAGCAGTGTTGTGCCTCCTCAATCATGGCGTGAAGGGTGAGGATGTGGTCAATGGTCTGATGAGTGGTCGAAAACCTGCCTGAACCCTAGCGCTAAGTTGTCCCTACTCAAGGTCACTAGAGAGTTTCCTATGTATAACAATAGCATATAACTTTGATAACATGTGACCCACCATGATCGTTCTATAGTTACTCGGATTTGTGCTAGAACCTGATTTATGGATCAGATGGATGATGTGGTGTGACCATGTTGGTGGAAAACCTTCATGAACTACATGGTTGAAGACATCAACCAAGTAGCCAACAAAGCACAGAAATCGTGCTTAAAGGAATCTACTTGGTAGCCTTCCTCATCGGCTGCTTTGCTGCTGTTCATCACCGAAATGGCCTCTCTAATATCTATGTCTGAGAATAGATAACAGGAAGAGGGTGGGGAGGTAACATGAATTTTGGTCTGCCTAGGAATATCATAAAGGTTGGAAGTGTGAGAGAACATGGATGTAGGGTCGAGGTTAGGTGGAAGAGGGGAGCATCAGGGAAGGATGGTATGCCATAATTGTTTAGGGGAGTGGGCAAGGAGAGCAGAAAGTTCTTGTCTTCTATGGGAGACAAAGAGTCATTTCTTATTACGAAGGAGACGATGATAAGAAGATTTGAGGTTGGCGTAGAAGGGTTGATATTGGGTGAAAGCATATCGAAGTTCTTGATGTCAAGTATTGCATTCATCATCATACCATTTGTTCATAGGGCAAGATCCAACTTTAGGGGAGATGGAAGTGGAACGAGTGGAGTGGGGGAAGGATTTGAGTGCTACTTCCCAAATGGTAGCTAAAAGACATGTGTGTTTAGTGGAACCAGAATCAAGCAAGGAGAACTGGGTCTTCAATGGGAGCATCTTGCGTATGGTAGAGGAGAAGATGTGTTACCGGGAATAGTGTCCACTTAGAGCTGCTATTCCCACTAAGACTGGTAGCTATCTTAGAAACAAACAACTTAAAACTACTTCTGTTTTCCTTTATGAAAAATAGACAAGAGGGGAACAGGGGATACCAACCTTTGTCTTGCGCTTGGTTCCTTGCTCGGTTCCTCTCCTTCTCGATAGATATTTTCCGCTCCTTCTTTGTCTACACAGCTTCAGAGAGCACCTATGGAATCACAACAGCATAATACTATCGAAGAACAGAGATCTATATTCATAAATAACACAGGACCAGATATGTATTAACCACACAAATGCATATACAATCAAACATACACGAATGTGGAAGAAAACTTGAATAGATTTATTAATATCAAGAATAGCAAGAGGATTACAACCAATTGTTTTGACCCAGCATCATCCTCCAGCAAGAAAGCCCTTCTTCACCTCAAGTAAAGCTTATATCACCCAACACTATGAAGTTACACCAAAAAACCAATAGCACTTCTCTACAAGATACAAGATTCCAGCCTCTAGATCTCTGTGATGAGGGATCCATACATAGATGATTGTAGGGGGGTGAGTCAGCTTCTGAGATTTTGATTAGTGTCCTCTCTCTGATGGTTCTTGATTCCACTTGGAGATTGATGATCTCTTACTCATCCCTAGTTGAAATCAGAGAGGAAAGTGTCAGAGGGGAAGTTTCTGGAAGATTTTATGATCTTCCACCTCGCAAACTGTCCTTGCCATTTGTCCATTCTCTCTCATTGCACCCTACAAAGGGGCCATCTAGTATGCATCACACCCTTTACAATGGGAAGGTGATATGCATTGCACCCTCTGCACTGGGCATTTAGTATGGTCTAGTTTTGACCTTTTCTGAGCAGTTTTCTGTGGAGAACTTCTGGGAGATGATGTAATCGACTGAGCTTGTTCCTTTAGATAGTGAAGCAACACTTTTAGGGACTTAAGAGCCCTCAGTTTATGGACATTTATGATTGGGGTGCAGTGCCCAAAAATGTCTATAACAGTTTCCCCCTAAAGCATGTGGTCGTTAATATTTTGATGTCGGGTGAAATGCTTTACCATGAGGATCCGAAGTTTTTCGAGCTGGGAGGCGACCTGTAATAAGATACAATACAATACATTATCTTCATAATATTTTTCATGATCTAGCTGAGGCGGGCATTCCCATGCTCATCTTTATAAATTCACTTTCATGTACATAGGACAAACAACCGTCTATGTAGCAGACTGACGATTCGGATGGAGTCATCATCCTTTAATTTAGATGATCATCTGTTCGGCAATGATGTACATTTGATGTCTTTATATTCCTGAATATATCGTAGCCTGGATGGATGAAACTAGATCTGGAGTCTTCAAAACTCGTTCCATATTCACTCGAAGTACAAGTTGATCCATGTGAAAAATGTTCTGGAGTCGAACATGGAAAGACATCACCTGATTACCAGCCAATGATGTAAGCTATTAACAGGTGTGAGAGGAGTCACCAATAATGTCAATGATCCTCAAGGTACTATAATACAGTTCGCATGGTGTGAAAAAGGGACTTGGCGTTGAACACCATGCAAAATCTTTCGGTCAAAGGCCATTAATGTAAACCTGTCGCCGAAAGTGAGAAACTTGCCATTGAGGCATGTAAGCTTCAAAGTACTGAAAGGGGTTGTTCCTAAGTCAACTTCTTGGATAATGAGCTGATGTCGACAAGAAGGGACCCATCATAGGAGGGCCTTAATTAATCCCTCATCTACGACATGGAATGGAGCAAATGATTTTGGAGGTGAAAACGATCTGATGATACAGGGTTCAGGGTGGCGGTCATGAAAGAATGGAGCGTGAATGTATTGCAGCAGATGAGACACAAGTAAATTCTCTAAGCGACTTCTCTTGAACATATCAGTGACACTGACGATGGATTAGTAGCGTTAACCCAAAATATGGATGGTGTGATGGACCAATGGTGATATGACCAGTGAACGGAACAACCCAACCCGACTCAGATGCAGAGAGAAAGTGTCACGTTCAAGAGCAACTTGCTACCGATAAAGTTTCTTCAAGTTTTCTTTCCAATTTTCCCTAGTCATTGCTGACCACAACCTCTTTATTTTTGTCAAGCTTGAGGAGGATAACATATTCTTGTTCTATATCGCCCTTCGGGCGAACCTGTGACTATGTTTTAACGAGCCTAGCGATAGTGAAACTCATTCTCGTCAATTTGGACAAGTTTGTCGCTATTAGGTTTTAACGAGTTTAACAACAAAGATAACTCGGCCCTTTTCAATTTTAGAGAGTCTGAAGGGACAGAAAGGAAACTCAATGATTCTTTTTTGTCATATAATCCCTTCAGTCTGAAAAAGCATAAAATAATATGAAAGGGATGAATTTTTGATAGTTTTAACAAACATAACAAGATAAGTGCTTGATCTTTTTGTGTAATAATCCCTCAAGTCCAAAAAGATTAAAATCTAGAGGAGGGATAGCACTTCCAATGACTTTAACGAGCTGGAGAGGCTAATCGCTCGACAATATTTTCATATTTTATGAGTCAGTTGAAAAGAGCTTAAAGGAGGCTCGTTTTCTAAGGAATGAGTGATGATTTCGGGTACCGGCTGATTCTAGGTAAGGTTTGGAATTTTCCAATCACGACAGTGTCACAAGGATGGCTAACAGAATCACTCTTCGCAGATGTTCTTCAAAAGGGGTAAACAATCAAATGGAGGTGAATGATCAGCTAAAATAGAGTGGAGGTGATGATGAGAACACGACCAACGCTCAAAAGCAGATGATAATGAATTCACAATGGCTATTTACCGGGGACGAGTTCATTTTTTAATGAGCTTAAACTCTGGGGGAAACATTTGCTCATTGCTTATGTTTATTTTTTAACGAGCTTGAATTCCACGTTAAAACTACTCGTGATAATGGTCATTGATTCCTTCATTCATCGTTAGCATTTTTTTCTTTCAAAGATTGTACTACCTGTTCAATTGCTTCATCAAACCGATTAGAAATGAAAACATATGCTTGATAAATGAGTTAAGAATACTAATAATTTACTTGGATACGTGAATGGTAATTTAAAAGTGACTTTTACCTCTCATTTTACCATTTCATTTGAACCTGGTTTGTTGGAGCTTTGGAGGTGCTTTTCCCCTCTGATTTTCACTGGCTGATTCCGAGAGATCCTGTGGATGATTCTTGACGCTGTCTGGACCAGGTAGGAGCTAAACTTGTGCTCTTCAGTTGCATTCTTTTCTTTTCGAATTCTGAGCATGTTTCCTTGCCTTGCTGAGCCTCTGGGGTTTGAACAATTCGCCCTGGCTCCATCGCACCCTTCCTTAATCGAAAGGTGCGATGCATACTGGCCTTATCACTGGCCAATCAGTATGCATCATTCCCAGTGCACTGTTGGGGTGCGATGGGCGCAAGGAGGAAACTTTTTGCACAACTTTCTCATGGATTTTCGCCTGTTTTTTCCAAATCAAGACCCTGACTCTTCTCTTGTTTATTTTTCAGAGATTCATTGGAGCAAAATGGTTGTTACACGGTGAGAACGTGAGCATGAAGAAGAGGACACGGTTGCTTTACATGATCTGGGTACAGTAACTGCATTGCAGAACTATGGCCTGTTGAAGTTTTTTCGCATCTCTAGCATGAGGCAACAAATCAACTTGTTGCAATATTTCCTCAACGCTTGGGATCCTACCAACCAGGTGTTCCAGATCAGGGTTAAATCTATCCCCTTGACTGTCATGGACATCTAATTTTTGACCGGTTTATCGAGGCATGGTGCCCCTCTCTCATTATCGGGTCCCGCCCGTGGGGGTGAGTCCATGAGGGAGTATATTCACTAGCACTGCAGAGAGGGATCTCAGCCGAGTACGGACGGCAAGATAAATATCTGAGATGTCACTGACCGACCCTTGAGGACCATTCTGTTCACTTTTGCTAGACTGACTACTAGTGCGGCTCTTCACATAGCTAACAGGTCTTACATGCAGTATGCTTTGGAATGCCTTGAATCGAAGGTGTTCAACTGGTGTGACGCAATACTCTTTGTGATGAAAGAACAACTGACCAAAGTGAAAGGCGAGAGATCCAAGAATTTCAGCTATGGTTCTATTTTGACCGCTTTCGCTTTGGAGAAGATCCCATTGATGCAGCTTCAGTACATCTCACTTGGTTTACCTCCACCGACTAAGCCACGGATGCAGAGATGGGTTGACCTTATGTCTCGACATGCTAGTCAGCCTCAGATTTCTTTCTCTAATACCTTTTTCGAGTGGTTCGATCTTTAGGAGATGGTGTATGTCAAGTTTCCATATGCTGGCATGGACTTCTGAGGCGACCCGGATTTGGTGCTGTCGGTTGGTGAGCAGTGGGGCGCTATGGGTAAATTCTTTGACCATATCTCTGAATAATGTAAACTTTGAAACGAGAACTAAAAACTCAAAACGGGAACTCTGGCCAAAAAAACCCAAAAAAACATCAAAAACAGTGCCAAAAATGAAAAGTGTTGATGCTGGAATAACACCTTTTTCTTTTCTTGGGTAAATTTTCAACATGTTTTAAAAATGGCAGTGAAAACCAATTTTTTGCGCAAAATTTATCCAAAAAACACACTCAAAACGAATAGTGTTAATT
>APFE031003667.1:43563-66694 GCA_000404065.3 Pinus taeda | reverse complement strand
TATTAAATTTAAAAAATAATTATTTACATTTTATACAATAAAAAAATTTAAAGTCAAAAAATAGGTCTTTTAAAAAAAGGGTCTGATGTAGAATAACCACTTTTTTAAATCAGCATGAAAATCACTACCATCCTAAAACGCAATGTACATAAAAAAAATTAAAGTGCCAAAAACTATGCTCTAAAAAAAACATGTGTGTTCTGCATCACCCCTTTTCAAAATCGGGTCACTTTTTTGCTATCTTTACAAAACGGGTAACAGTATCAGTTCCCGTTTCAAAATTTACATTGTTTCTGTTTATCGTTTTTATAATGTTCTTATGTTTTCTTTGATCAAGACTAATCAAAACTCATGTGCTCATGCAGATATCGGACCAGTTCGACTAGTAGTACGCCAGAGAGGACCAGCTGCCGCTCCGACAGGAGAGGCTGTGGGGAGGGCTATCCTCCAAGACCTTGATGTGGCCGAGACTCTTTCAGCATTACAGGATTAGGTCGAGGGTCTCACCCTTAGTATTCCAGATGTGAGGACCGATGAGCTGCCTCTGCGGTTGCACCAACATACTACTGGCGTGCCGAGTCGATGGACTAGGCTTTTACGCATGATCGCACAGGCGATGACTTGTTATCACCAACATCATTAGACTAGGGTGCCCCCTAGCATTTTGCGTTTTGGGTCATTTGACCGATTTTGTCTTGATTACGGAACATTATGTGTAAACCATAAACAGTCATCATATATATATTTTTGATTTTCGGAGCTTTATTTTGGTTAAGCTACATGAACCTATTGCAAATATTAATGAAATGCTTCTTTTTATAAATGTCGCAAATGTCTATCTAATACATAATTTTCCAATGAGTCTGTCAATGTGTTTATATTTATGGAAATATGCTAATATTGAATGAAATCGAACTGTCTTTCCAAAATTTTGAGCCTTATGAACATGCGATAGATGGCTGGATTTCGTACAGAATAAATACCAGTGAGCTGTAGAACAACGAGTTGTGAGTCTAGCTTGACAACAAGTCGGCATACGCCACGCGCGATGACATTAGAGAGGAGTTCTATCAATGCATTGTATTCAGTGATATTGTTCGTCGACCGACCAATACATACCCCTCTCAAACTCACTAACTTGCCGCTAGGATCGAAGATGGCCCAGGCTACAGAAGGTAGGTTCCGCGTACTACGACTTTCTCTGTCGGCATATCCAACGAATGCTTCTAGTAAGTTCGACATCTGCAACAAATGCAAAAAGTGGATTACTGAACCAAAACAATTACCCTTAATGAAAACAAAAATGTAACAAAAGCATAGGGATTACTATGCGGAGTTAAGCATAGTAACGCTTGAGGTACAACCCATTGTGGGGTTGCGCCAGTGGAATCCCATCATAGTCCATAAACTCATAGGCTCCTTTTCCTAATACACATTTAACAATATAGGGACCTATCCATAAAGATTTGAAATTCCCTACTCCCAACTTATCGGACTCCTGGTCGTAAAGTAAGACCAGGTCACCTTCTGAGAAGACACGAGGTTTGACATTTTTGTCGAACTGTGATTTGACTCGTTTCTTATGGGTTTCGTTAGCCGAAGCTGCATCACGACGGGTTTCATCCAATTGGATTAGTTCCAAGAAACGAGCCTCTTCTTCTGAAGTTCCAGGGAGAAGGTCGACTGCGAGCTTGAGGGATGAGATTTCACACTGAACTGGTAAGATTTCTTCCAGATCGTACACTAGTTGAAAAGGTGTAAACCCGGTTGCATTTCTCACCAATGTTCGGTATGCCCACAAGGTTGAGTACAGGATCACGTGCCAACTCCGTTTATGTACTCCAATCATCTTTTATAGCATGCACTTCAGGACCTTGTTGATTGGCTCAACTTGTCCATTAGCTTGTGGATAGTATGGAGTAGAGTTGTCATGGGATAGTCCTAATTTGGAAGCCAATTCAACCATCATGTGATTGCGAAAATACGATCCATGATCTGTTACTATGGCCTGTGGAATGTTGAATCTGGAGACTACGTGATTAAAAAAGAAAAGGCCAGTCATTTCACCGCTATTGTTTAATGTAGGCATCACCTTGGACCATTTTCTAAATAGTCTACTGTGACTATGATATACCCATGTCCCTCGGCCGAGGTGGGATTACATGTCATGAAATCTATGCCTCATTTGGCGAATGGCCCAACAACAACTACTGGTTGCAGCGGTGTGGGTGGTCTTCTGGTTTTGCTATCGAAGATTTGTCAAGCATGGAAACTTCTTACTGCAGTTATGCAATCTTTGAACATTGTTGGCCAGAAGTATCCTGCTCACAAAATATTTTGCGCTGTAGCATAACCAGATTGATGCCTCCCACACGCGCCTGAATGACAATCATTCAAGAATTTTTTGGCCTCCTCATGCATGATGTACCTCCGCAAAATTGTATCGATACCACGATGGTAAAGGGTATCACCAACGATCACGTAGTCTTTTGATTGGTATCGAATGCATTGTTGTTCGGAGCGTGAGGTATTAGACCTATATGTTTGGGTTTGGAGATAGATGATTATATCTCCATACCACGGATTTCTTGAAGATATCAGAAACAATTTTTCATCCACAATTGCTTCTTCGGATGTTGCATCTTTGGACGACGATGGGAGATCGCATAGTAACTCCGCGAAGACCAGGGCTTTCTTTGATTTGGATTTTTTTAATTCTAGATCAAACTCTTGTAAAATTGCTATCCATTTTGAATATTTGCCCCCCAGCAACTGTTGCGACAATATATAAGTCATGGGGTTGCAATCTAATAAAATGGTAGTTTTTCTAAAGAGGATGTAGTGTCGAAATCTTTGTATCACTTGAACAGCTGCTAGGGCTATATTTTCAATGTAGGAGTATTTTATTTCCGTATCATTTAAGTTTCGGCTTAAATAATATAAAGGATGTTCAATTCCATTATCCTCTTGAACTAAAACCATCCCTATGGTTGTATCTGCTGTAGCCAGATACAGGTTAAAGTCTTTTTGATAATCAGGAGCATAAATTAATGACACATTTATTAGAGATTGCTTTAAAGCATCAAAGGAGGCTTGCGCAACCTGATCCCAAATGAAGGGTACGTCTTTTTTCAATAGACGAGTATAACCTTTAGCAAGTTCGGCGTAATTTGGAATGAATCTCCTAAGAAAGTTCACTTTCCCTTGGAGTTTCTGAATCTGAAGCAAATTTGAAGGTGGAGGCAAATCAATGGTTTCCTGAACCTTACATGGGTTGAGACGAATCCCGTCCTTTGAGACCACAAATCCAAGTAAATGACCAGAACTGACCCAAAACACACATTTGTGTGGGTTGAGCCGTATCTTGTAGTGTCGGCAACGTAGAAAAATTGCCCTCAAATGCTACGGATGATTTGTCCGCTTTCGCGAATGAGCTGGAAGATCGTCAACATATGGTTGAATGATGTTCTTGATGTCATGGAAAGCATAATTCATTGCTCTCTGAAACATTGCCCCTGCGTTCTTTAAACCAAAGGATAGCTTGTGATATGCGAATGTGCCCCAAGGACAAATAAATGCAGTCTTTGACTGGTCCTGTGGGCGGATATTTATTTGATTATACCTGAAAAATCCATCCATAAACAAAAAGATTTCACATCTGGCACATTCGTCAATTATCTGGTCGATAAAGGGTGTAAGGTAGTTGTCTTTCGGACAAGCTTGATTTACATAACTATAATCAATGCACACTCTAATTGTTCCTTGTTTCTTCATCACAGGAACAATATTCGATACCCAATCGGTTAGAGGAACTAGGTAAATAAAACCAGCATGGAGGAGTTTTTCAACTTCCACCTTGATAGCAATGACTTTCTTGGGGTGCACCTGCCGTAGCTGTTGTCGTACCGGTTTGACATCTGGATACGTCTTAATTTCATGTTCTACTATGCTCGAGTCAATGCCTGGAATTTCATCATATGACCAAGCAAAGACATCTCTAAATTTGTGAAAGAGAGCGCTATATACTTCCAGTTCTAAAGAAGAACAAGATTTGCCGACATGAATATTATTTACAACATATGTTTTGGTCGAGATATTTATGGTGATAGTCTCTTCAATATTGAATAGGTTTCGCTCGGAATCCACTGTATTTACAGTATTCGACAGAAAGTCAAAAACTGAGGGATGGTCTAGGTCGCTGGAATTATCTTCTTTCCAATTCAGAAGATGGGAACGATGGTGGTAATCTTCCCATGGTGCCTCATCAATCATCATTGATTTAACGATTCCTTCGTCTGTAGAATGTACTTGTGACCAAGGATGTGAAGGGGTGCCATATTCCTTAGACCTATCTATCCAAATGCTTGATGAGCGTTGATTCAGGTTTGCCTCCAATACCAAAAACATTGATTGCTATAATATTTCCAGTGGGCTTAGAGGCAATACCTGCAGATGATCCATATTAATATCGTTTTCTGACATCTTTTGAATGGAAGATATCATATTGCAGGTTCCCACTTTAGCCACTTCCGCCAAATTGGTTGGAGGCAGTAGGGTAAAAGTTCCCATTAATGTGGGGTCTTTTAGTAGGCCTACTCCGATATTTTGAAGCGAATTAGCACTTCCGTGGATCATCGAAATGCTTCCTGTAACTTGTGAACTGTTGGGGAGAAAATTTTGTTGGTCAATTATTGTAATTCCTCCTTGGTGAGGAAATTAAATCTTCCTAAAGTAGGTCGACATAATGGAAGCCATGGCATATATCCAGGGCCTTCCCAGTAGGATTTTGTAATCGAGGTTTCCATCGATAACTTCAAAATCAATTTCTACTGTTTTGCCCCCAGTTCAACTTGCAAGTTACTTAATATCCTATATGGAGTGTATGTTCATCCATCAAAGGCTTTTAATGTCGTTGATGATTGCGACAAGGTTGGAGACCCTAAAGTTTTCCAGCAACTCATCGACATAATACATGTGGATGCCCCCTCATCAATAATTGTTCTATGAACAATTTTGTTGAGGGCTTTCACTTGAATGAGGAAAGCTAGTTGAGATGGTAGCTGAGGGTCGTATCCTTTGTTATTAAAGGACACAAGATTGGAATCCATTAGGTCAATCCCACCTATTGTTGATAATAAAGCCTGCTTTTGGGATGGGCAATTTTGTAGTACCTCAAGTGTCGACATCGCGGAGGGCGATTGAGCTAGATCCTCCACTATATTATAGTGTTGTGCTGCTCTGGAAAGAGGATTAAACGTCGATTTGTGTACTACTCCCTTTGGTTGTTTTATTGTTAATTCAAGAATGATGGGTGGCACAACTTCGGTTGAAGTTGTTGTTGTTGAGCTACTAGGTTGACCATTATCCTTGTTGTTCGACATCTGTGGATTCTCGTAATCTTTATTCCTTGTCAATACGAGAGCATCATTCAGATGTTTTGAAACCGACAACATTAGCACTTGGGACGGGGAAGCATTTTCGCTAGAAATTAAATTTGTTCCTGGGTTTGGAAATGGATCAATCAATACAGTCGAGGTTTTTGAACTCTTGAAGAATTTTCTAAGTTCAGCTTTATATGGACACTCTCTAGTCTAGTGATCCTCATCACATATTAGGAATGGACTTCTTGGTATCTTATCCCTAGAAGGGTTTGCAGAAGATTTTTCAGGAGACGACTCCTCCTGGTTCTTCTTCTTCCCTTTCTTCTTCTTCTTGCCTCCTGGTTGCTTGGGTTCTTTGCCTTTGTCCGTCGACATGACATTTACTTACGAGGCTAGAAGTTCTTCATTTGAATTTTGACTTGAAACCGTGTGGGCCTTTTTCGACGTAGCCTTTACGGTTTTAGTGCTTGTCGTACCTATCACGCCATCGCCGGCATGAGAGTCTTTGTTTGATTTAGGATGGGCAGGAACAGAAAACTCTGGTCTAGGAGCATCAAGGATTTTATTATAGAGCGTGCCAGACTGAGTATAGATCAAGTCTAGATATTGTGCACGAGAAATGACTTGCTCTTCAATGACGACTCCTCCCTTTGCCACATCTTCTGTGATATAAGGTAATAATGACTTAGTAAACCATTTAGCCAATCACTGATCAGGAACATATGTTTTTACCATTCTAGGACGACGTCACCACTCATGAATATGATTGGATATGTGAGTGGCCATCGTTTGTTTGAAATTGGTAAGAAACTTAGTTCCTGTTTTCCACCTTATGGGTAACTGAAAATGGGTTAAAAAGGTTGTGGCTAGGGTACTTAAGTTATCAAACGAAGCTCTAGGCAATTCGATATACCATTTTGCTGCCGGACCAGTT
Organism: Pinus taeda; assembly: GCA_000404065.3. NCBI lineage: Eukaryota > Viridiplantae > Streptophyta > Pinopsida > Pinales > Pinaceae > Pinus > Pinus taeda. The sequence goes on along the minus strand of APFE031003667.1, from coordinate 60,379 downwards.
AAATTTCGTTGAAAGAGGCGAAGTTTGATCGAATCATCATTGAGGGTGTTGGATGAACACCACAGATTAAAGGTCATCACATGATTCGACAGGTCTTCACCTGGATTTCCATTAAATTTAGGAATATCAGATGGAAGTTTATGTGGAATCACCGGCCACCAAGGGGCGTAGGAAATTGGATCATTCGTTAGTCGATTTAGATCTAGTAACTCTAAAGTTGCTAGAAAAGGCAATTGTTGATTCAGGCTTGGCTGAGCATACCCAGAATAAGATGGAATTTCCTGAGTAGTTGGTCTTTGCATACCAGCATAATGCATTTGATGCTGGTAACTTTGGGAAGGTTGATGGGTATAACCGTTATGATATGGTTGATATTGTCCTTTTTGATTATACGACTGCCCAATACTTGCAAAGACTTGTTGCTCATATCCTTGGTAAGCTTGTTGGAATTGTGGTTGTTGTTATTGCAATAGCCATGGTTTTGAAGCCATGAGTTGTTGTCTAGTACTGACTGTTTGACCAAGATGGGGGGTGATGGACCCCGTTTGAACCTGTGTCATTCCACTAGTTGGTGATTGCGGTCATGTTGTAGGTACAAGAGGTTGTTGCATTATAACTTGTGAAACCTGAGGTTGGCATACAACTGGTAATGCTTGTACTTGCAACACTGCCAAGATAGCCGGCATAGTGGGGATATTTGTCATAGGCAAACTTTGTTGCATTTAGTATACAACTCTTGGTTGTTGAGGCAGGATTGGCACCCAACCGCTAGTTGTAATTCTAGCATAACCTAAATTTTGTTGTGAACTCTCGCATGGTTGTCCTTCCAAAGAAGGAAATGAAAGGGTATACGACCTTCCATACGATGGTAATCCAGTACTCAAAGGAATGATTTGCCTTTGAGGACCGGTTTGCCCAAATTGACACTGTGAAGGATCAATTTGTTGAGACTCAACGTAAGAGATTCCAGATACAATTCTGGACGAACAAACAGGAATAGTCCATACTGTTGAAACAACCCCTGGATGGACTCCATCCACCGATTGAGAGCTATTTGGGACAGATGGCACTTCGGCGAACATTGTCGGTGTAGCAGGAGGAATTTCTACCGTTGTTGTGTTGGATGACGTAGTCCTAGATGTCGACGGTTGTTCAGACATATTAAGCCTATCAAAAAGATTCCTTAGCAATCCTTCAGGAACTTTTGATGGCGGGAGAATAACTTTTGATGAAGAAGGATATAGGGTGATCCTAGCTCCAAATTGCGTTGGAGTGTTAGTTGGAGGATCTTCCACAATCTCTTCTATGGCAATCAATAGAGGAGGAAGACGTAGACTGTCAGGTCCGTAAAATATTTCTGGTGCCAAAGAAGATATAAGTTCTGCAGCAACAGACATTTGGGGAGTAACACCTTCCGAATCAGCTGTAGATGGAGCTGTTTCAGGAATAGAAGTGTTTACCATCACACTAAGATCAGTTGTAATGTCCTTTTGTTGCTGCGGAATTTATTCTGTAGAGACAGGGATACCAGAAATGTTCGGAGTAACCCGAGTCTCTAAGGATGTCGGAGTACTTGCCCCAAGCAACCTAGGGGACTTTGATCTGGTCAAACGAGTTTGCTTTGTCTAAAATAGTTTCGTTTCTGGAGTCAACGACAGTTGACTCATAAGTCTCCACAAACAACGGGGTTTTGATTGAATTTCTTCCATGATTGCAGATTACTTGATCAACTCAAAATAAAAAGGGAAAAATGTTTCCGAATTAAATGAATTTTAGATGCTTTGACACAACTTGTTTTTTCAATTTTTAAGAGTCGAGAAAAAACAAAAGATGACTCTATTTTCCTTCGATTTTTAATGAGCCTAAAGTGACAAGTGCTCAGATGGACCTTTTCTTTTAAGGAGTCTGAAAAGGAACGAAAGAGACTTCTCTAGAAATCTAGGCAGAGGGATTACCAAACCAATCACAAAACTGCAGAATACGTTTTATGGTACGGCAGTCAATCTTCCCAAATGTTGTGTCCAGTGCATTGCGATAGATAGGGCAGTAGACACGACTTCCTAAGGATAAAGGATATAGCCTATTGTGGTCTCCCAATATATACTCGACGGTACATGGGAGCACAAGTCCGTACTGGAACTTGACGTCTCAAAGTGGAGGAATCACCCAACCAACAATGAAAACAACAATTACGAGGTTTTACGAAGCCAGAATACGTCTCTAGCCTAGACTTCTAGATGTTGTGCATTAGGTTCCAAAGCATTTTTAGATTCATTAAATTTATTTTATAGTTGATCTTGTTTAAAAATTTTCCTTTCAGGTTCACTGCGTGATGTGTATACAATTCCTAAAATGTAGTCTAAGATGATAAACAAATGTTTAATCTTCTTTTGGCAATGAAAATCCTAGCTACTAAGGAAAGAGAACTGAGGGGCTTTCAACAAAGACCACAGAGCACACACTAAATGCACTGTCCTAAATCAAACCAAGCAGTCTAAATGAAAATGCACATGCATGTATTTGTTTTCAGCCTTCTTAATGTATGAATGACAAGAAGAATGTTAAGTGCAAATTTTAATTACTTTCCAAAGCGACAATACTAACAAATTTCTTTTTCAAAATGAAGTGAAGATAAGGACGACATTTTGCGATTTTGAAATGAAAATTGTTTTCGACACTTGAAAAACTACTAATTCAAATCACATACAAGAGTAACAGTACAATCGACTATCAAGAACAATGGGATTCTCTTCTATGACTAAAAACAACACTTGCAACACTTCCAAATCAAGAAATGACAGTCTGATTACGCTACTTCTTTGTAAAAGAGAACTGGAAATGGCGCACAATACATAAAAACACTTACAATTCTTTGCACAATGGAGGCGGAATGATGGAAGAGAAGAGGGTTTCCACAGAGATATACTGACCACAGACAAAAAAACTCCTGAATAGAATTGAAAAGAGTGAAGAAAAACCAAAGTCTGAAGGTAAAGTTAACCTTCCCTAACCATCGCACTTGTCACACAGGGAATCCATTATGCAGCGCACCTACTGCACACGAGAAGTGCGATGCATACAGACTGCCTTGAAGGGAAGGTGCGATGGTACCAGAATTTTATCCAGTCTTTGATCACAATTTGCAGTTCAGTTTAGGGATTTAGGCCGAGTAAGTGATGTTCAGTAAATATGAATCACAAGGGTTGATCTAAGGAGGTTACTAGAGCCACCACTTAGGGAAATTAGAGCGTTTGCAGATTGATTGTTTAATTTATAAACAAAACTCGGAGATAGACTAAAGCAGCATTTATCTACTTTGCACTTGCATATCAAATGCAGTTCGAAGGCTAGCTAACTTGACTTCAGGCTCCATCTATAAGTTTATAAAACAAACAAAAAATAGACTAACAAACAATCTATTCAATCCCTAGTGGAGTCGCCATTTTGTTACCAGGAATAGTGTCCACTTAGAGCTGCTATTCCCACTAAGACTGGTAGCTATCTTAGAAACAAACAAGCTAAAACTACTTTCGTTTTCCTTTATGAAAAATAGACAAGAGGGGAACAGGGGACACCAACCTTTGTCTTGCATTTGGTTCCTTGCTCGGTTCCTCTCCTTCTTGATAGATATTTGCCACTCCTTCTTTGTCTACACAGCTTCAGAGAGCACTTGTGGAATCACAACAACATAATACTATCGAATAACAGAGATCTATATTCATAAATAACACAGGACCATATATGAATTAACCACACAAATGCATATACAATCAAACATACATGAATGTGGAGGAAAACTTGAATAGCTTTATTAATATCAATAATAGCAAGAGGATTACAACCAATTGTTCTGACCCAGCATCATCCTCCAGCAAGAAAGCCCTTCTTCACCTCAAGTAAAGCTTAGATCACCCAACACTATGAAGTTACACCAGAAAACCAACATCACTTCTCTACAAGATACAAGATTCCAGCCTCTATATCTCTGTGATGAGGGATCCATATATAGATGATTGTAGGGGGTGAGTCAGCTTCTGGGATTTTGATTAGTGTCCTCTCTCTAATAGTTCTTGATTCCACTTGGAGATTGATGATCTCTTACTCATCCCTAGTCCAATCAGAGAGGCAAGTGTCAGAGGGGAAGTTTCTGGAAGATTCTATGATCTTCCACCTCGCAAACTGTCCCTGCCATTTGTCCTTTCTCTCCCATCGCACCCTATAGAGGGGCCATCCAGTATGAATCGCACCTTTTAAACTGGGAAGGTGATATGCATCGCACCCTCTGCACTGGGTATTCAGTATGGTCCAATTTTGACCATTTCTGAGCCGTTTTCTGTGGAAAACTTCTGGGAGATGATGTAATCAGCTGACCTTGTTCCTTTACGTAGTGAATCAAAACTTCTAGGGACATAGGAGCCCTCAATTTATGGAAATTTATGATTGGGGTGCAGTGCCCAAAAATGTATATAACAAGATGTGAGGGTCTCCTTCATCAAATCGAAAGGGAGGTCGGGGTGGACCCTGAGGGGAGGGATGGGGTGGAAGGGTAAGATCAAACTAGGGAGAGAAAGAAAGAAGTGCATGATCAACAAGGGGGATGGGGGAGACTGAGAAATGGTGAATAAAAGGGAGCAAGTTATGGCTAGCGAGTACATAATCAACTACATTCGCACCCCCGCCATATGGTCGGCATGTGAAAAAGCGAGAGTCTTGGAAGCATGGGAGACCATTTAGAATCAACAACTCCTGGGATTCCCCCAACTGCAATAGAAGCTTACCATAAACTATAATGGGCCCTAAAGCATCATCTGACATTTGGTGAAGCCCTACTGAATCTGGATCTATCCCCTAGGTACAAAACACATCCTCTGATCACTCGTGGAGAGGGATTTGGAGATCTCTAGTAAGAGCATTGAAGTCACCTAGGAGGATGACTTCCCTGAAACCATAGTATCGAGTGATGTCAGTGTACAAGTCTATAAAGGGGTCCCCACTTGAGCCATTATGGACAGCAAATGGTGAAGAGACTGGGGGGAAGTAACAAACTGCAATGTAGATGTCCCTCGGAAGAGAGACTCCGACGCTAATCTGAATCCACATAAACCTGGAAAACTCATCTTCAGCTACCAAAGATACCTTGTTCTAGAGTGATTCATTAGCCAAAAAAGCAACTCTCCCTGATCCTCTAACCCCTCCTAAGCTCCTTGTCTCCTGCTTGCAAACTAAGATCCAATGGTAACTTGCAATATCTGGGAGGGGTCGAACAGTGCTCGCACGAGTCTCGATCATGAAGAGGATGTTCGTTGATTCGTGAGCATCATATAAGAGTCCCGACGATGACCAGAAAGATCCATTTCCATTCCAACAACGAATATAAATACCTATACCATGTCGCCTTCCCAAGCGGCCTCGTCATTTGGAACCTCCAGTTTAGGGTTCCCACCTAGGTGGGAAGGAGTCTCGAATGACTGCCCGAATATTCTTGATAACTTCCCATTTCCCTACCTGTCGTGCTACCATAACTTGTTCTCTAGTTTGTTTAAGTTCCACAACTTGTGCTTGAGTGAGGTCCTCGTCCAAGAAAATCCTCTTGGGAAGAGAAAACAACTTTTTCTTAGCCCTGAGGGCACAGAGTCAATCAGATGTAGTCCGAAACCTAAGGAAGAGAGTGGAGTCCTAGCCCATCCAGGGTTTGTCTAAAGCTATATTGGGGAGGCTAAGGGTATCCTGAAGGAGCCTTTCCCCCACTTCCATAGGATCAAGAGAGGGGTGTGGTAAGGGGAGACCTCTTACCTTGAGATTCAATTCTCTTGGTCATCTATTGGATTCCTCAACAAGTTTTGCTTGTATCACCTCCTCAATTGCTGCAAGAGAGGTAGGAGTTTTATCCTTCCCTCGAACCACCTATACCCAAGAATTGATGTGTGTATTCATTTCTTGTTTGAATGTGGCTTGTTGGGATCAGACTTCTTCTTGCTTTTAAAGTCAATAATTTCTGCATGCAGTGCACCATTTGGAGGATGGAGAATTCCCTACTCTTTAGTTTCATGTAACATATTCTTAAGGGATAAAGTATCCCCCTCCACCTCTGAAACTCTGGAAGAGAGGGTGTGTATATTTGAATGGAGCTACTTATTTTCAATTTCAAGAAATTCCATTTTCTGCAGCATTTGTTTTACCAAGGCTATCCAGAATGAGAAATTGGACTCCGGGCTGATTACCACTTGCTCTTGTTGGTTTTCAATAGCTGATAATGTAGCAAGGCTAAATATGTTATCTTGGCACAGCTCGTCTTGTTGCATGGATCCAATCCCTGGATTTGGAACCCATTCTTTTATCTCTGTCTATTCCTCAACAGTAAAATTCATCAAAGGATTTAGAGAAAACCCGTCTACCGCAATCTTGGTATTAGAGTCATTGTCAAATTTAGTGGGTAGATTCCATCAAACACTTGACATGCATCCTTGGGCTACTTGTTTTGTTTGAGTAACCTACCCTACTCCTCACTGCTGCTCTGTTGTTGCTATCTGATGCCTGCTCGGGGAACTCTACCTGTCACTGCCTGCCTGGTATCCGCTGCCTCTATCTGCTGAGAGTAGTTTCACTAAGAAATCAAGGCACAGTAAACGTCGAAGCATTTATCTACCATACAAATCCCTTGTTTGTTGTGCAACTACAGTTGGGCTATTTTGTTCTTCAACAACTTTGACCAAAGTTTGTTGTTCAGATAAAACAACCTGTATAAGAATAGGAAGAAACCTTAGATGACTAGCACTTCAGAGTACCTTGTCCTCCACTCAGGCGTGTCAGAAAGGTGAAACAAACAAACTTATGATGCTGTGTAGAGACTGAAAGAAAAATAAGATCGTCACATTCAGTTAATGAAAAAATATGCAAATAAACAATATTTATGGTTCAAAATATCAGAGAATGATAATCACATAAGAACTGCAGCATGCTATTTTTCGCCTTAAGTCTCAAAAACTTACAAAAATAAGGGATTAGACAACAAGGATCCATATGTAGCTTTGTACTCTCAGCGGGGAGAAGTTCTTTTAGTGGGAGATTTCAATGCTAGAACAACAAATCAACAAGCTAGTATTCTTTGTTGCAAAGAGGATCACAATCCTATTTGGCTCACTGAAGAGGAGAATCCTCAATGGGTGAGATGTTCAAAAGATGACAAAGTTAGCAATCATTTTGTAGAGGATTTGCTTACACTGTGTGGTGTTTTCAATTTAATTATTGGCAATGGTCTAGATAGATGGAAAAGGTTTGTGAACTTCACTTGTAACACATACAATGGGGCAAGTTTCGTTGACTATGTGATTTGTTCACAAATCTTGATAGAAAATATAGACAATGTTGAGATTGGAGAGCATATTCATGACTTAAAATCAGACCAAAACTCAATTTATATAAATTTATCATGGTTAGAAGGACAACATAGGAGGAAAACCCAATGCTCTCAACAATCACTATCGAGGGGCCAAATTATTCTAACACAAGAAAATTGTACTATCTTCAAGACAATGCTAGAGAGATTAATTCAAAAGGAGAACTCTAGTTTCCAAAGCTTCAACAGTGATGAGTTGACAAATATAATTCAAAGTGCACTTGAAGAGTGCAAAAGAGAAAAAAGTAGGAAATCATAGTCAAATTGTTTTCCTGTAAATGCTTGGTTTGATGTGGAATGAAAAATGGCAAGGAGAACCTTGAAAAAGGCACGCAAGGAGAAGATGAATGTAAACTAATTTAAGTACATACTAAAAAAGAAAAAAAATGAGTTCATGCAAACAAGGCGAGAAGAGTTGATATATCTAGGAAAGAATAACCCAAAGATTTTCTGGCAGGAACTTCAACCAAGGAACAAGAAAATCGAAAATAATATTACAACCAATCAATGGTTTGAATATGCAAGACAACTCTATGAGAAATAATCAGAGTCTGAGCCTCCCCCCAGGATCAACACAACTACAAATCTCTTCACGTTACAAAAGGTGGAGATTGGAATTAAGATGTTGAAAGTAGGAAGACAAAAGACTTGGTTGAACTTCAAGCAGAGTAACTAAAATGGGGAATGGACATTCTTGCATTTCACATCATGGAAATATTCAACAACATCATTCAAAAAGGATTCCCAAGAGACTGAACAACTAGCCTAGCAATACCCCTTTTTAAAAGTGGAGACAAATAATCCTTTCAATTATAAAACCATTATGATCAATCCTTTGATTGCAAAGATTTTCGACAACATGGTAGAAAATAGTATCAGTAAGTGGGCAAAAGTAAAAGGAAAGATGGCAGAAGGACAAGTAAGATTTAGGTTTAAGCATTCTATAGTGGATCATGGTATCACATTGAAACACATTATTGGAAAGTTTTGGGGGGACAAAGAAGAAATAATTTGTTGCTTTGTTGACTTCAAAAAGGCATTTGACACAATCCCTAGAGATAAGTTGTGGCATAGAATGGAAGAACTTGAAATTCCTTTGCATTATAGAGCCATTGTCCATAGACTTTATTAAGAGGTGAAACTCAAATTTAGAACCTCGATGGGTATTTCAGAAAGCTTTAGAAGTGACATTGGAAGCAAGCAAGGTTGCCCTCTATCCCGTACTCTTTTTGGTTTATATATTGATAAAATGGAAGAGCGGCTGAATCTGCAAGGTGGAGATGGTGTTCGGTTGGGGGAGTTTTTTATAAATCTTCTTCTATATGCTGATGATCTTGTATTGATTTCTAAATTGGCCCATGGATTGCAGATGCACTCATATGCCCTTGAGCATTTTTGTAGAGCAGTGGGGCTGCAAGTCAATACTAGCAAGACCAAAATAATGATTTTCTCTAATAAAAGGAAGAAAAGCCATCATATGTTCTTCTTTGAAGGCAACATTCTTGAAGAAGTAAATGAGTACAAGTACCTCAGGATTGATTTCAACAAAAAACTTAATTGGGAGGATTGCAGAAAGAAGAGAATTTTAGGAGGGTAGATTGCATTATATGCTCTTCAAAATAGATGTAGAGAGGCAGAGTTATGGAATTGGAAAACAATTAAAGTGCTTTTTGGATTCCTAGTTTGTCCATTGATGATATATGGGTGTGAATTGTGGGCTAGCAGCACCCCCATCTCAAAATGTAAAAAAATTGAGAAAGTCCAAAAACACTTGATCATGAGCAAGTTCAAAATAAAAAGTTCGTTACCTTATGAGATAATGTTGAGTGAAATAGGAGCAACTCCCATCGAAGAAATTGCTATGGTGCGACTCATAAGATATCTAAAAAGAATTGACAAAATGGGAGTAGGTAGATGACCTAATGTTACCTTCGATGAAGGCATGAGTGAAAGAAGAAAAACATGGATGAGACAAAACTACACATGGAGTAAAAAATGGAATATCTACCTCAATGTCTATCCCACAAATAGCAAGGAGCTAAATAACTTTGTTATGGAGAAGTTTTGTAAACGGGTATGGGGAAAAGAGTTGGGTAGAAAGAAGAAGTACTACATTGAAGAATTCAACCCTACGTGTGATCTCCAACAAAAAGAGTACATTGGAGCTAGCATTCCGTGGAGGGCAAAGGTTCTTATTGCTCAATTAAGAACCAACTCTCATCAACTTTGGTGTGAAACAAGACAGTGGAAAAGGCCTAAAGAAGCTTGGGAAGAACAAGTGTCTACATTTTGCATGTCTGGGGTAGTGGAACTGGAAAAACATTTCATTTTGGAATGTGATGCACTCAAAGACATTAGAGAAAGTTATGAGAATATGTTAGCATCGATTTCTTGGCATTGTCTTTTCAACGAGAGGATTGTTGGAAGGTTGGACCAGCTCATCATTAATTTTGAATAAGAAAATGATTGAATTGCAAAAAGCGAAAAGCATGCACTGATGGTCCCATATACTATTTTTAGTCTCGTGGACATTACAATATCATTTTATCTCATTATAAGATATAAGGTCCTACATTGAGTAACAAGATATGTCTCTAAGGCTTTTTAGAGAGTATTTTAAGGTTGGACCAGCTAATCATCAATATGAATAAGAAAATGTTTGAATTGCAAAAAGCGAAAAGAAGGGAACTAATGATCCCATAGACTATTTTTAGTCTCATGGACATTAAAATATCATTTCATTTTATTATAAGATATAAGGTCCTACATTGAGTAACAAGAAATTTTTTAGAGAGTAATTTTAGTTCAAATTAATTATTAAAACAAAAAAATCAAAAAAATTCTAAATTTATTACTCATATTTATTTTTCTATTTTTAATTATTATTCATTTCCCTTATTTTCTAATCCTCATGAAAAAAATCGTTATATATATATATAATTTTTTTTTAATTAAAGATTTTACCTGATATATATTCTCACTAAAGTTTTATTTAATTCATATTTAACCTATAAAGATGATGATTCCTCATAATGGGTTCATGCTAGATTTGAAAACTTCTTGACTGCCTTTGAAGAAGACTCTTGGCAACGTCTCAGTGCGATTTGACAAACATTGAGATTTTTGGCTTTTACGCAAACAAAAAGTTAAAAAACTGCATGCGAATGGAATTAGAAAATAATTTCTCTGCAAAAGCCACGGACAATCTGCGCTGCCGATCGACTGGTCTACGCAACTGAACATGGTGAAGTTCCATATACTTAACCACAACACTGCGTATTTTCCACGGAGGTACTCTATAGAGTTGTGATTGGTTGCACACCACGCGAAAACTCTGTACACGCCACCACAACACAACACCCTTGCCCTCCTAAAAGTAGTAGGGTTGTGAGAATGATCCTGCTCCCGAGCCTGCAACCCTCCCCTTCTCCCCGCGTTTCCATTTTATTTTCAATCATCATATCGTCTCTGTGTTTTTCCTTTGTTCTGCTCTTTATCCTCTTTCTTTCTTTTTCTTCCTCTGAAGCAAGTCATCCTCTTCTTTTTCAGCTTCTTCCTCTCAATCAATTCACCATAATTAATGCAAGAGGACTGGCATTGCCTGCACCGGCAGCCATGAAAATGAAAAAGTCATCGCCATCAACCTCACTGCCATGGATCTGCAAAATCCCATTTCTCCTTTATGGGCAATTTGTCATTTCTCCGCCCGCTTGATCTTTCGAACAATGCGCTCCACGGTGATATCCCTCCTCAGTTGGGACACCTCTTTCTTTTGAAAGAATTGTGGTTGTGCTTTAATCCATTGGAAGGAAGCATTCCGAGTTACCTTGCGAGGTGCCATAATCTGGTTGACCTCAGGCTGTCATTTACCAATATAAGTGGAGTATCCCCGTGGTCTTGGGCTGCCTCCCACATTTGCAGATCCTGGAAGTATCCCCGTGGACTTGGGTTGCCTCCCACATTTGCAGATTCTCTTCTTACGAGCAAACGACGTCATAGGTGCTATTTCCTCTTCTTTGCCATATGTCTCTACTTTGATTGATTTGGAGATTTCCATAAACCGTCTCACTGGCAGCATTCCACCAGAACTGGGCCTCCTCGCCTAATCTGCAAACCCTTTACCTTCATTGATTTATCAGGTAGTATTCCATGTTACCTTGCCAGTTGCCATAATATGGTTGGCCTCTTGCTGTCATTTAACAATCTAAGTGGAAGTATCCCAGTGAAGTTACGTTGCCTCCCACATTTGCAGACGCTTTTGTTAGGAGCAAACAATCTCACGGGTTCTATTCCTTCTTCTTTGACAAATATCTCTAGTTTCATTCACTTGAATATTGCAAGCAGTCGCACTGGCAGCATTCCACAAGAATTAGGCCTTTTTTGGAAATAAATTATCAGGCATCATTCCCATTTCTTTGTCAAAAATCTCCTCTTTGGTTTGAACGGGTAGAGCTGGTAGAGCTGACACTTGACAAAAACAAATTAACAAGGCACATTCCATCAGAATTCGGTGCCAAGCTCAACCACTTGAGCGTGCTCTCTTTATGGAAAAATCAGCTCAATGGAGGCATACCAAATTCCATTGGAAGCTGTTCTAAACTCACACTACTCTCCCTATCCAACAACTATTTGAGAGAGTGTGCCACTTGGGGTAAGTAAATATTATCTTTCCTCAAAACCATAAGCTTGAATTGCAATCAACCTTACCATGGTAGTTGTTTTTTGTTTAATTGTAACTAGTTTGAGCCTAGGGTAGGGCCAACCCATTGATTGGATGGAGGAATGATCTACCCACAGTGGGATGCTATTCTCAAGATTGTGCAAAACTCGGTCAACCTTAGATGCCCCTTGGGATAGTTTAATTCCCCAAAACTGACTTCCATCCTCAACCCCTCCCATGGAGATTTGAAGTTTGAACCTGAGACTTGGGGACTAAACCCCACTCAAACCAATTGGTCTACATTTCATGAGTTTGAAGATGGTAGTGTTTCTACCATGTCATTTCTTACAACTCTTACCAATTGTTCTTACCTAAAATGACTAAACTTAGATCATAATAAGCTAAGTGATATTTTGCCATTTACCATAGGCAAGTTTTGTACCAATCTATCCTACTTGTCATTATCACACAAAAAAATAGATGGAAAAATCCCTTTGCAGATTAATATTCTTGGTAGCTTTACCTTTCTCGATTTAGGTGGAAATTATCTCAACAGTGGAATTTTGTCATTGCACGGGGTTGTAAAAATAGATTGATTTTCAAAAACAATAGATTGTAAGGAAACATTCCTAACCACTTTAAAATGTTAAAACAACAGTAAAATGTTAAAACAACAGTCTCTTAGACCTTAGTGGAAAGATGATTTTTGGAAAAATTCTCAAATCCTTGCCCCATCTTAAACAACTAAGAACCCTCAACCACAACTACTTACCAAATAAGATACATGCCAACATAGGAGATTGCATGAATTTGGAATTGATTGACCTGTTAATAATAGATTCGGTGGAAGCACACCGCATGAAATTTCTGAGTATTCTAATCGGCCTTCTATTTGAAGTAGTCATGGAATTTATTAGAATACTTTTTTCTCACAGAGATTAGTAAGATTGATAAGACTCTAGCTATAGACATTTTTGCCAATAAATTGATTGGGCTTAGCCCAGTTGTGCTTAGAAATTGCATCGGACTAAAATCATTGAATTTATCTCAAAATGCCTTCCAAGTTTTTGCTCCAAATTCACTTGGAAATTTACTAAATCTCATGGTTCTAGATCTTTCTTCAAAGTGTCTCTGAAGACATTGAAATTGTTCTAGTGTTTAAAGCTATCTTTTAACAAACTCACTAGTGAAATATTTTTGCAAATCAAACCATATCCTTAATTGGAAATCCCGGTTTGTGTAGACCATAAGTATTTTCACTAAATGCATGTCCAACATCATGTAGTCATTCTAAAGTTCTAAAAAACAAACCATATCCTTAATTGGAAATCCTGGTCTGTGTAGACCATAAGTATTTTCACTAAATGCATGTCCAACATCATGTAGTCATTCTAAAGTTCTCAAAAATTGTCTTGTCTGTTGTTGTTGCCTCTATATTATTTTGCCTAATTTTAGCATTCCTTTGGGGAGGGAATTTGAAAATACAAAGCTTTGATGTACCACAAGCTATTTTCTAGAAATTACAGTGGTGAAGGATCCCATATCAAGAGGTTACTAGGGAAACAATGGAATTATTGAGGCCAAATGAGTCTTTTGAGTGAGCACTTCTTGCTGTTGAAGTTCCTAATTTGCAAAATGATCAAGTAGAAAAAAAATTGAAGTAGAATATAAGGTGTTGCGAAAGGTTCAGCATTGAAATCTTATGAGTCATAACCTCATGTTCCAACCTCCATTTCAAAGCGTTAGTGTTTAAGTTTATCTGTAATGGAAGTTTATAAAAGCATTTATACTTAGATAGAGATGACAACAATGGTGAGTGTGACTAACTTGGGATTGGAAATACAATTAGGCATTTTCATAGATGTGGCCCATGCGTTGGAATATTTTCATCATGATTCCTTAGGTAGTGCATTGTAATATAAAACCAAGCAATGTTCTTTTTTGGATGAAGACATGTCAAAAGCCATGTAACAAATTTTGGGATTGTGAGGTTATTTGGTGCAAGCTCTATTGGATCACTTCAACACTTGTTTTGAAAGGATCTATAAGATACATTGCCCCAAGTATGGATTTTCAAAACATTAGTCTTACTTGTCTTTCATCATTAACCATATTGTATAGATTGGTCAAGTAAACTTTGATCGGGGTTCCCTGAATTGTAGAGTATGGATTGGGTCATATAGTTTCCACTAAAGGACATGTATATAGATATGGAATTTTGTTATTTGAAATGCTTACTAGAAATAGACCAATAAGTGACATGTTTGTTGAAGACCTTAACTTGCATAAGTGGGTGAACCTTGCATTTTCAGACAAAGTAAAAGAGGTAATTGACAACACTCTTTTTAGGGAGATGAATAAAGATGCATTAGAAGAAAATGATGTGTGCAAATGCCTACTTTCATTCCTACATGTTGATTTTCTTTGTTCAAAAAATTCACCTAAAGAATAACCAACTATGAGAGATGTGGTTGTTATGTTGGAGATTGTCATAGAGAATTTGGTGTGAGATACAAATGTTTCTAGGAGACCAAGAAGAAGTATATCCAGTTTGCTCAACAACACAAGTGCAACGAGGAATGTTGCAACTATAGCGAATGACCAAAGTATATATTTTAATTTGTGAAAATGCAACCACAAAATATGTGTCTTATCCTTGTTCTTCCAATGGAAAGGTTTATACTAATTTTAGTCGCAGAAGCAAATTTTTGCTACTATAGTATAATATATTTGTAGTCATTTTCAACATACATGAATAATTAATAATTATAGGTTTTGTACAATACTATATTAACTGGAATGCAGAGCTACATATGTTTTAATATGTTAATAATGATATCCATCCAGTAAGGTTTAGATGCCTATAATGTCAATTATACAAAAGATTTCAACTAATATCGCAAAACAAGCAAATACATCACATGGCTAGTGAGAAAACAACTTGAAAGCAAACCAAATTCAGTCTAAGAAACAAAATAGTGGAATAGGACAGATAACCACTGGTTAGTTACTATTATTTCTGGCTATAAAACGAGGTTTGATATCATGCTAATGGTGGATATGATATTGTCTTCTTCAATTTTAATGACAACATGTCCCCAATAGGTGATGTGTTCAGCCAGACCTAACTTCACTCTAGCTTCAACTTCTCCTGCTTTACACAAACGTAATTCTTAACCTTAAACCCCAAATTATTCTTCCTAAGATTCCCTTACCTTATCGGGTTTTTCACTTAATTCATTCAGACCGGGTTTACTGAACCCTTTTCCACTGTTGGAGCTATTCCTACCAACTTGATCTTCTTCTCTCTCCTTCACATATGAAACATTCTCGGCCAGTCTGAGGCTCCCATGTGACCTGTTAAATTCTGATTTTTGTCTGACCGGTGCCTTAGTCCACTTGGGCTGTGGGAAAACACAAATATATTAGTCACCGACATGGAAATGATTTAATATTAATTTCATGTTTATGTCAAACTTGTGTGAAGAAGGAACATGACTTTGTTGTAGCGTGAGAATTATGCATCAAGCAGCCATTGCGCTCTTTGCTCTTTTTCTCAAATGATGTGTCTTCCTAGTGTTATTAGGGAGTGGGAGCGAGAGCGAAAATGGGTGGGGAGCGATATTTTCAAAAGCTCCCGGTTTGGAAGTGAATCCCGGAGTATAAAAAATCATAAATTGATCATTGAACCATATAACATCAATCATCTAGAATTTATAATCTTCATCAACCACGTTCACAAGTTAGTAACATACAACATATTGAGTCTCGTGAATCATGACTCATCAATCTTAAAGTTTCAACTTCAAGCTTTCAAAACTAAAAATTCAATATATAACATTTATCATCATTGATCACCAAAGTTGTACTTGTAAGCTAAGTTTAACCATTACAAGAAATAATATCTAACATGAAATGAAATGTTATCAAATGAATTATGAAATGAAATAAAACAACTTTCACGAAGCATCATATTCATAATTCAAAATCATTACCAATGAGTTATAATTGCCAACTTCAAACTTCAAACTTAAATTGTTATTTATTGTTTACAAAAAATATCATAATAAATATGAAAGAATCAAGACTCAATGGTGATGAAAACTAATAGAAACTAGAAAAGACAAGTAAATTGTAAATCTATTATCTACTACTTCATGTGGCCCTTGCCACGAGAAGTATTTGATGTATGAGTAGGTCGTGGTGGTTTTCTAGAAGTCTCCTCCCACACAGAGCGATGACCAAAACCAAAAGGCACATGCCCTCCAAGTGAGGGTGTAAATGGAGGCGGCAACAACAAAGGAACAAGACTCGGAACTCGAGCACTGCTACTGAATGGTGGAGGTGGCATGGTTATTGCTTCATCTTCCTCTCTCATAAGTTCCACTTCCAGTTCTTCAAGATGTATAGTGCCATCCTCCAAATTATCATCCTCTGGTTAGTTGTCCCAAATTTTATATGTTAGATCCTCATAGGCTCGATCATAGTAATCACTCAACAACCTCAAGTTGTAGTGCACATAAACCAAGCTTTCTGCCCAGTTTTCATTGAGTCTATTTCTTTTCACATTATGTATGAAGTTGTAGGTGCTCCAACACCTCTCTACAGAAGAAATATTTATAACCTGTGAGAGAAATTTTTTTTCCAATTTTGGCAAAAGTCCCTGGCTGCCATGTAGGTTTTAACCCCGTACAGAAATTACCTGCATACGAATTCTAAATCATAGGAAAAATAAAAATGTGAGAGCATAACACATAAAA